>CAXDID010001221.1:616179-722428 GCA_963988835.1 Hexamita inflata
TTGTGTGAACTTCTATCTCATTTCAAGTGAAAAATAGAGGTTGAAAATTAACTTTACATCATGAATTCAATGAATACAACAGATTTAAAAATAAAATTTAGAATATTTTGTGAAGGTATTTATTTCAAATTTGAATTATAATTTTACACAAAAATATGTAATGATGAGTTATATTATAAAGGATAAAGAGGCATGCTACAAATATAAAATATACTAAATATTGTGTATACTATTTCATATCATTTCTGGGTTATTCCCAACCTCCGCAGCCAAGGCAACCAACGACTCGGGTACAAGCATCCAGGGGCGTAACACGGCTGCTTTGTGCGAGCCGATCTAAACGGGAATCCACCTGCGTCGTACAATCTGCGTTTCTAAGGAAGCAATGGAGTGGTTGCCGCTTTCCAATCCTGAAGGCTCGTTGATGGCATGCCCTTAGCCATACCAATCCTTAATAATGCCAGCGCAGCACTTTGAACCGGGGGATTTTACCTTCCGCAACCGATTTGGTCGAGCCGCATCTCAGGAAGTGGACATTGATGAGTATTAATAATATTAATGATTAAATTAACATCTCAGGAAGTGGGATGCGGCGAGGAACGAGAAGCGCGATCAAATGAACCCATCATCGATCACACTAAACAAAGCTGGTATTTCAGCAATGCCTCTTCAGCTCTAATGTCGAAACGCCAAGCCTAATCGTTCAAAAACAAACTTATTATATGATCAGTCTCGTTCTTGTTAAATATTTAATTGTTAGAGGTCATTTAATGCATTCACTAATAAAACATTTGAGAATAATTAATCAAATCCTTAAATTTATTAAAATCGAAATATATATTAAGATTACCGGCCAATTATATAATTATATATAATTATATATAATTATAATATAGTAGCTTACATTTGCACAGGAAAAAGAGTAAACACAATGTAAATGGATAATGATTCTTACAATAAAAATATGCATTGTGGATCATAATTTCATTATTACTTACATTAATATATTAATTATTTATATATAAAATTTGTAGATAAATTTATATAAGAAAAAATATACAAAGATACTTTTACTTTATAATATGGCGTATATATCGCAATTTAAATACCAAGCATAAAACAAAGATACAAGTCAAGCACAATTCATACATATAATATATAAAACTTAAAATATTATTTATTATATTATTTTAAGCAGTTTTTAGTACAATTTAACAAAATGAAATGTATATTAAATATCATAACACGTATACCAAGGCTACACGAAACTTAGATACAAGTCTAGCATTGCGATTCAATAATTTATATAACGTTAAATATTATTGAACAAGCATGTAGTAATATAATTATAATGTAAATCGTTCATAAAGTTGTTATTTATACACAAATTATAAGATTATAATTAAATAAAAATAGATAATTAGTAAGTGTTTCATGATCACACATTGAACCGCAAATTTAACTTATTCCAGAAAATAAAAATTAAGACTGACAAGTCCCAATACATATTTTATATTTATATGAATAATTAACATATCCTCACTCGCACCAAATGCCGAATAATACCCAAACAAAATAATCAAGAATATTGTTCTCGGAGGCATACATGTAGAATGTGTATCGAACAATTCTGGAAAAAGTGCGGATTTGTGTGAACCAGTAGATGGACGAGTTCGAACTGGTTTAACACATTTTGACGCATAGAAAACTTATACAGAGCACCAAACTAATCAATTGGCGCGAGATAGATGCGGAGCTAAAACAACTGTTCCCATAGCTGCCGTACTATCCGTCTAAGGCATACTCGTATAGGGCATTCTGGGACGTCATCGTTCCGAACCAATTGCCGCCATATTCTTCGCGCAAATTCAAACTAATAGACCAGTTCATCCGATGCTAGATATAATCAAACCACTAATGTATACTGTAAATGACGAGAAGCACTACGGCTATTTTCAGAAAGGACTTAGAACAGCAGGTAAAGGATGTATTTGAGCTGGACAGCACAAATGTAGAGTATTCGTACAAAAAGTTATCCGATAAAATCAGGAACCACATCCAAGGCAGGCTCAATGTGGCATGTGGGGTCGAAAAACATTAAAACACATCAAAGAGCACTACACATACAGATGATGAAATCATGGACGTGTCAGTTCTATTTAATATCTTTTGAAAACTATAATTATGAGGGTTTACTGAATTAATTTTAAATATATGGTAAAGAACATAATATTTATTAGTTATCTGTGCAAAATATATTTCCAAGGAAATCAACGCATATAAGCACTTGAACGAAGTTACTTTATGGAAAGTTTTTAAAAGAAGTTGACAGTTCTTATGAGAAGTGAAACTATTCTTCATAGATATTTTAAAGCAGAATAAATTGATTTCACTCCACAGCGAAACTCATCTTAGGTCTATTTACTGAACACGATCTTAAAATTAAAAAGTATTTCCGTTCCTCAGTATTAAATAATTAAGCTGCTAAAAGGAACATGGGTTAAAATAAATTATGTGATGAAAATTAAATGTCATAAATCAAGAAAAACGATTTCAATTATTCAAATTAATAATTATTCAAATTAATTAATAGCTGAAATAATAATTTATTATTACAAAGACTATTACAGTAAATTGTTAAACGATTCACTCAACAAACCCAAACTTGTTAATAATAGTTAGTAATGACTCATTACTAACTATTATTAACTTAAATTAATTTATTACTTGTTACTCATTAGTAATGAGTAACAAGTAATAAATTTGTGGTTTTATTATTATGTTTTATTCAAATAAATCTTTCAAGCGTGTACACTATTTCCACTCAAACTTCCATCACTAGATTCCTTCTTCTCCGCTCCAAATGTCATAGTTTTACCAAATCCAGGTTCCGCTCGTTTTCACTTAATTTGTGTCCGTTTTATGCGTTCGGTGTTTGTGTGGGGTGACGAGGAAGTGGGAGCAAAAACTGTTCGAAGAAGAAATGGAATGATTGAGTCGTTTATTTTATTTATTATTAAATTATTTGTAAATATTATTTTAATAGATTTTTAGTTTGTTGAGTTAATATGTAGTACGTGTGTCGCCAATAAAACATGTATATTTAACATTCTAAAATTACTAAGGTATCAATACCATATTCCAAAACATTTAAATGGAGGGTTACTAGTAAATATCAAATTAGAAGTAATAAATGATTTTAATTCATCCCACTACATTCTTTTGTGAACAGTTCCATTAATTTGTAAATATAAATTGAATTTTTTGTAAATATGTGTTGGTTATTTTTATAGAATAATAAAATTGGTTATTGATTGGTTTCGTAAATATCCATTTTCTTAGAGCTTGCATGAAGCCAAAGACTATTAAAATTCAAAATACAATTTCAGTATTTACAGTTTCAAAATATACAATAATCGACGACCAAAACGATTATTAATTTAATCATTAGTATATGATTGACAATATATAGTATATATAGCTTCAAAATTATTAATTATAAATCATCTTTTAATCGTTGACTTAATCAAAATTAACGATTTAATTGGCAAGAACCCGAGCGGAGACGATGGTTGGCTTTATTATAAGTAATATATTATAAGTAAGACACGAAATATACACAATTGATTATCAAATAAGGTAATTCACATAACGTTTTAACTTTAATAATTATATTATCTAGCTGTAGAGCTCTGAAGTGTGTGCATTGTCAAGAAGAATCTAAAGGTGTTGAAATTCATTAGGTTAAATTATAATTTGTTAATACGTGGCGAACCCTTGCGTTTTGATCTGGTCTATCCAATCCCACTTTTGCTATTTGAACAAAATGATAACATTCTTAATAGTTTAAAGGATTCTGACATTGTATTGAAATGTTGAATTGTTTTGCATGATCATTTTTGCATTCATTATGATTTCCATAAGAATTTGATCATAGTAGATACGTTTAACAGCACAAAACTACTTTTAAGAGCGATCATTTAACAAATTCATAATAGCCATTTTTGCTAAAGTAACTGGTGTCTCAAGACGTAATTCAATGTATCGAATTTTGCTGTTGAAATAAGATTTGCATTGTTATGGTGTACGTCCATTCATATTCGCGGCTATATTACGCCAATTTATTATATTTTCTTTATATTATCTTGTTAATTAGATAATTTTTTAAGTTTCCTATTCATTCCACTAATTGTATGGTCTTGTGACTTGCATTTGAGGTGGTTTACTAGTCATATATTTATGAGTTGTACAAAATGATATTTATATTAGTACTGATTGTTTTCAAATCAATATCACTGATTAAACGCAAATATTAAAATCATTTAATAAATCATTATTTTATCACTTATTTTATCATATTATTATATAACATTTTAATAATTTCAAAAATATTTTGATTCAAAAAACAAATAAATAAAAATACTTTCTTAATTCCTATAATCTGAAATAGTATAGGAATAATACAAAATTATAAATCATATCAGCAGTGTTTGCTTAGGAAGGAGTCCGTGATCTCTGGCAGGAATGTTCATGGATTTCTCGTACACAGTGCCGTTGTAACGAAAAACGAGTGGAATCACACGATTATCGCCATACGTGCCTCCGTATTTGAGAATCTTGCCCTTGAACGCGTTGCATATATTTGCTTCGACAGCGAACGTGACATCAAGGACATAGGTTGCGTTTTTGTATTGGAACTCTATATCAGGTTTCTCCAATTTGTCGGATGTGGGTAGGTTACCATGGGCTTTGTCGACCGGGCGAGGGTGACGATGATGGTCTATCTTGGTCAGGATACGGTTCACCATGTAGTCATGGCGTACTGTTCTGATTCCGGCGTTTCGGTTGCATCTGATTTCGTATGGCGGTCATTTTCTTTCCACAATAACAAACACTTGCTTTCCGAGTCGAGCTCTTTATTTAAAACCTAAAATCGGTGTTTTATTAGGTCGAAGAGTTCATTATCAGTCAGATAAATGAAATTGTTGATGGCATAGCACGACCATTTCTAGTCCACCCTTCGAAGCAGAATTTGTGAAGAAATCGGCTTATATATATTATTCTTATTATTCTTAAGGGATTGAGTGAGCCAGTTGTACATTTTCAAAAAGAAGCGGATTTAACATTTTCATTCTCCAACTTATGTTATTCCAATCCTTCATTAATGTTCTAGCACTCTTCTTTGTTATCAAATACATTGGCTAACTGATGAAGAAATAGGTGAAGTGATGTTCGCAACTGTTTTATAAAATTGTTGAGCAATATATTGGAGTTGTTATCGTTAAACTAACGATACCAATAAATCAATAAAAAATTTTCCAATATTTTTATATACAATATTAATAATAATAATTGAAATAGATGGTGAATCATTGATCGTCACTCTGAATTACAATTAGCTAACATATTTTTAGTTACAATAAGGTAGGTACCTAACAAAAAGATCTCCAAAACAAACTCCATTAACCCGAAAGAGCTAACGGAGAGTCTGTGTTTCTTAGTGATCATTGGTTTAGAAAGGAAAGGAAATGTGATGATCAGAGAAAAAGGGTGACCAGTATAGACGTAATTTACGGTGTGATGTCTTCTCAATTTAGTTACAATATACTACTTATTAAAAATTCGTTATATTGATAAATCGAAGACATTAGCGATCTTAGAAAGTGGTTCCAATGTATACTATAACCGAATTGGACACGAAATCGAATTTAATATTCTGATGCTCTCTATTTGTGTTATAATGTAGCACCTCCACTCTTTGTAATACATCACGCCGAATTGAATCCAGCCTCGTTATTCGAGTTCATTCTGTTTTTGATATCAATGTGTTGCATAAGCCAATTAGGATGTCATTTAGATAAAATTTCGTGTTTTCCGAAATACACAATAATAATTTGAGGCTCGATATCTTAAAACTGGAAACTGGTATATTCGCGTCATATTCGATACATACCAAGTATACATGTTGAAATTTGAAAAATTCTATTTCAAATAAAAACATAACTTTCCAAAATAGAAACCGCGTTTGGAATAACAATGCGAACACGTTCAAAGCATAACCCACCTCTCAGATGCAAAGCAAGCAGTACAAGATCTGGACGGAGCTAGACAGGCAATAGCTAATAGCCGCGATAGAACAGTCCAAGCGGAAGTGCGGCCAGGTGGACTGGGACGAAGTGGCCAAGTGCATGCCCAGCCGGAGCAGGCAGCAGTGCAAGTCGTACTTCATGAACATCATGAAGAAGGACTGCGACGTGAAGATGGTCAAGTACCACACCTGGACGGAACAGGAAGTGGGCTTGCTCCTAAAGTGCGCCGAAGTGGAGAGCAAGAACTGGGAGGTGATCCAGCAGAACTACTTCCCTGGCCTGAACGCGCATCAGATTCAGGCTAAGCACTCTTACCTGCTCCAGCAGCAGGCGAAGGCGAAAGAGAAGTCCATGATGCTGTCGAGAATGAACCAGAACCAAAACTCTCCGCAAACTGCCAACAACTCATACGACTTGGCCAGCAGCCAGCAGCTCGTCTCGCAACTGCAATCCCTGTTGAACACGTTCTAGCAATGAATGAACTTTTGAATGATGTTTCTTAATTTGAATATTTGTAATTCTTAGCTTTCTAAAAATATAGCTAGCTAACATATCAAATAAAATCAAAATATTATATAGCTGTTGAACTTAATAGATCTTCAAGTCTACGAGCTTTCTAGCTTATTTTGGTAAAAATGATATTTTTAGTTTTTATTGATTGGCTTTCTATTCTTTTGGGAATTCGTAAAAATTGCAAGAATTATTGCTATTCAGTAAAGATAATATTTTTAATAATTTAAGGGTTGATCTGAACTGTCGAAAACTGAAACATTGATAATCTCTGGAAAGATGAGACTGAGAACAATTGAATAGAACTTTGAAAGGAGTGATATTTTGATTAGTCGTAACGATAAATCAAACACATTTGTAAATTTTAGTATTTAGATTTTTGTGTATACTAGATAAAGAAAACATATATAGTATCACTTTAGTCATTTTCATTCTTAGATATCTTCCATGTATTAAATAAACCGATAGTGTATACTATAACCGAACACGGAATTGCTTAATTCGGTACATTAAATTAAAGAAATATCGTAAATCACTGTTTTTAACATTGATATTGATATATTGTTAAATTCTTTGTTATAATGCAACAGTATCAAAATTCGTGTTTCCACAATTCCACAAATAATTTGAGGTTCGATATTTAATAATCGGTAAGTATATTCGCGTTGTATGAGTCTGTTCCGAAGTTTGTAAGTAATATTTGAAAATTCTATTTCAGGTTAATATCATAGTTAAAAACATTGAAATAGAATTAACTCCGGCATTGCTGTGCGAACACGCTCAAAGCATAACCCCACTTCTCAGATGCAAAGCAAGCAGTACAAGATCTGGACGGAGCTAGACAGGCAATAGCTAATAGCCGCCATAGAACAGTCCAAGCGTAAGTGCGGCCAGGTGGACTGGGACGAAGTGGCCAAGTGCATGCCCAGCCGGAGCAGGCAACAATGCAAGTCGTACTTCATGAACATCATGAAGAAGGACTGCGACGTGAAGATGGTCAAGTACCACACCTGGACGGAGCAGGAAGAAAATATTTTGTTGTAGTAGGCCGTAGTGGAGCACAAGAACTGGGAGGTCATAAAACATAACTACTTTCCAAATCTCTCATCCCACCAGATCCAGGCCAAGTTTGCGTACCTGCAACAACAACAGACTAGAGCTAATACTAAGCTGGCGAAACGGATGTAGAGCGTCCCGTTGATTTCATCATCGCTGTCGCTGTAGCTGGAATAAGCAAAAGCAAGACACGTATAGATAGAGAATATGAACCATGTTCAGATTCCGGAAGCGACTCCACAAATAAGTTCCTATGACAGCAGTTAGCAGCTCGTCTCGCAGCTTATGTCCATATTGAACGCGTTTCCACAGTGAATGAACTTTTTATAATTTCTAATTGAAACAAAAAATTATTTTTAATGTATTTTTCTCATTTATTCAACTGCAACACATTCTATCCAACTATATAAATATTATAATATATAATACTATTAACTGATAAGATGCGATAATTAATATCGAATAACATTTACTGATAACTATATTTTAATTAATTTTGTTATCTTATATTATATTTGATATAAAATTTAAACAATTAAGCTGACTCACTCTTTCTATATCAAGCAAAAGTAGTTAGATTCAATAAATATTTTTTACAAACGGAATTGCAGCTTCTTATTTAATTCTCATTTAATAGTAATTGGGGTTTCGATTGCTTCCGGGTCTATTTTCTTCATTTTGAGTTATTTTGTGTATTTTCTGATGAGCAGGGTGTAAACGCAGAGTCCGAAAATCGCTTTCATCATCATGAGTTGAACTTGAATATTGTTGAATTCCGTTCGTTTCCTTCTTATATTATTAATAGCCATTTGCGCGCATATAACAACATATTGAGTTATAACCTGGAATATCTGAAAGTATCCGAATTGCATCTCAACTAATGGTTGTGAGAAGTGGTACGGAACCAGCACGCACCACAAAAGGGCCCATTTTTTGAAAACGACTTGATCCAGCGCGAACTGCTCGTTTATATCAAAGTACCACCACACCATTTTTCTATAAACGAGGTTCAAACACAACATGACGAAAAACTGAAAGCAGAAAACAATCAGAGCGCCCTTTACAAGTACCTCCCTTATTCTAATCGTGTTGTCCATCTTCACGTTTATGCTGAACAAATGCCTCAACTAGAGTTCAGACTGAGATGATATAGAGGACGCAGCCTGAGAAAAAATTCGAGTCAATTAACAGCCGATGATCCCGTACTAGCTCCACACTGGAAGATATTTGTACGAGTGGTACTAGTGCATTATAAAAGAGCACAAAACGGGCTCAGCCGCGTGCTTCAAAAGATATGGAAGCGTTTACACGAATATCTGCACAATCAACTTGAACCTGAACGGAATGAAGTTAGAAAAACGTAACTTTAAAGGGTTCTGATTCAGTATCGCCTTCACGTCCCATTTTCGCGGTGTGGAAAAATGTGCTATAATCGAGTAAATCGGATACAACGAAGCAAAAAAGTAAGATAACAACTCAATTACAGCAAATAGCTTGTAATAGTCAGGTTTCGCCATAGAATCAGAATCAATTAAAAATATGCACACACACGTAATCAATATAGATAACAAACTGTATATAACGTCCATGCAAACTGCTGCGAATACTCGCTGCTCTATTATCATTATTTCTCTGTAGAAAACAAACGAACTTCTTCCAAAAATGCTGCAACACAGTTATATTTAAAGATACGCACCGACATACTCATTTAATGTGAATAAACTGACAAAATGTGGACAAAATATACCTAAAACTATTGATATTAGCAGTCCAATTACATAATAATTTATCAAAACACACGCGAAAAACGCCTTGGCTGCATTTTTCTATCTATTTTAAATAAAACTGAACAAAGTTTCGCGAGAAGCGTCCATTAGGGCTTACGAATATACAATTGTACACAAATCGATTAGAGGCTGAAGCACAACAATAGAATCAGTGGCTCCAAACAATCTATATTGCATATATCTATATAATATGTTAACAAATGCTAGTCTGAATATATTGGAACATCCTGGTAGAATATAGTTTATTATAATAATATTTTTTATAGGCATCAAAATAAGATCTTTTCCTTTCTTCTAAAACACAGCATTTATAGAATCAGTACTAAATTATGATGTTTGCACACTTTACCTATTTGTTGACGATGATTATTCATCTGTCATTACTGAAGTGGAAAACCATACACAATAAGTTGAAATAGAGTACTATTGTGTTATTAGGTCAATATAAGATCATAAAAGTATTGAAATAAGTGATATGAAAAAATAATTCAATTAGCAGTGAATTAAAGAAATAATTAATTGCCACTTACAAAAACTATAATAGTTGACCTAATCTCCAACATCTTTAGAGTATTTAATAACATTATCAATAACCAACAATCAACGGAGCCAGATTCAAAAATATATAAATGTAATCAGTATGACAAAACGATCATAAAAATCACACCCTAGCCGAAAAGAAATATACTTAATTTAATGATGATAAATATAGTAAAAATAGAATAAAAATAGAAGCATATAAACCAACATATTCTAATAGATCAAAAACCCACGATTTTCACGCACTCCGCTAAACAAACTATTGCCGATTTTGTTAACTTGGTAATAGTAAAATACCCAATAGTAATATACTGATTTATTATTGCGTTTATTGTTGGATTATTGCTTTAGAGTGAGTCTATGATGTTATTAATATTTATTAATTCATATACCTTCTATAATTATTAGCTACCACAATTAAACAATTGTTTAAATAATTTTGATCGGAAATATATTAATGTTCGGTTATTAATGTTCGGGTTCCAATATTTTTATATACAATATTAATAATAATAATTGAAATAGATAGTGAATCGTTGATCGTCACTCTGAATTACAATTAGCTAACATATATTTAGTTACAATAAGGTAGGTACCTAACGAAAAGATCTCCAAAACAAACTCCATTAGCCCGAAAGAGCTAACGGAGAGTCTGTGTTTCTTAGTGATCATTGGTTTAGAAAGGAAAGGAAATGTGATGATCAGAGAAAAAGGGTGACCAGTATAGACGTAATTTACGGTGTGATGTCTTCTCAATTTAGTTACAATATACTACTTATATAAAATTCGTTATATTGATAAATCGAAGACATTAGCGATCTTAGAAAGTGGTTCCAATGTATACTATAACCGAATTGGACACGAAATCGAATTTAATATTCTGACGCTCTCTATTTGTGTTATAATGTAGCACCTCCACTCTTTGTAATACATCACGCCGAATTGAATCCAGTCCTCGTTATTCGAGTTCATTCTGTTTTTGATATCGATGTGTTGCATAAGCCAATTAGGATGTCATATAGATAAAATTTCGTGTTTTCCGAAATACACAATAATAATTTGAGGCTCGATATCTTAAAACTGGAAACTGGTATATTCGCGTCATATTCGATACATACCAAGTATACATGTTGAAATTTGAAAAATTCTATTTCAAATAAAAACATAACTTTCCAAAATAGAAACCGCATTTGGAATAGCAATGCGAACACGCTCAAAGTATAACCCCACTTCTCAGATGCAAAGCAAACAGTACAAGATCTGGACGGAGCTAGACAGGCAATAGCTAATAGCCGCCATAGAACAGTCCAAGCGTAAGTGCGGCCAGGTGGACTGGGACGAAGTGGCCAAGTGCATGCCCAGCCGGAGCAGGCAGCAGTGCAAGTCGTACTTCATGAACATCATGAAGAAGGACTGCGACGTGAAGATGGTCAAGTACCACACCTGGACGGAACAGGAAGTGGGCTTGCTCCTAAAGTGCGCCGAAGTGGAGAGCAAGAACTGGGAGGTGATCCAGCAGAATTATTTCCCTGGCCTGAACGCGCATCAGATTCAGGCTAAGCACTCTTACCTGCTCCAGCAGTAGGCGAAGGTGAAAGAAAGGTCCATGATGCTGTCGAGAATGAACCAGAACCAAAACTCTCCGCAAACTGCTAACAACTCTTACGACTTGGCCAGCAGCAAGTAGCTCGTCTCGCAACTGCAATCCCTGTTGAACACGTTCTAGCAATGAATGAACTTTTGAATGATGTTTCTTAATTTGAATATTTGTAATTCTTAGCTTTCTAAAAATATAGCTAGCTAACATATCAAATAAAATCAAAATATTATATAGCTGTTGAACTTAATAGATCTTCAAGTCTACGAGCTTTCTAGCTTATTTTGGTAAAAATGATATTTTTAGTTTTTATTGATTGGCTTTCTATTCTTTTGGGAATTCGTAAAAATTGCAAGAATTATTGCTATTCAGTAAAGATAATATTTTTAATAATTTAAGGGTTGATCTGAACTGTCGAAAACTGAAACATTGATAATCTCTGGAAAGATGAGACTGAGAACAATTGAATAGAACTTTGAAAGGAGTGATATTTTGATTAGTCGTAACGATAAATCAAACACATTTGTAAATTTTAGTATTTAGATTTTTGTGTATACTAGATAAAGAAAACATATATAGTATCACTTTAGTCATTTTCATTCTTAGATATCTTCCATGTATTAAATAAACCGATAGTGTATACTATAACCGAACACGGAATTGCTCAATTCGGTACATTAAATTAAAGAAATATCGTAAATCACTGTTTTTAACATTGATATTGATATATTGTTAAATTCTTTGTTATAATGCAACAGCGTCAAAATTCGTGTTTCCACAATTCCACAAATAATTTGAGGTTCGATATTTAATAATCGGTAAGTATATTCGCGTTGTATGAGTCTGTTCCGAAGTTTGTAAGTAATATTTGAAAATTCTATTTCAGGTTAATATCATAGTTAAAAACATTGAAATAGAATTAACTCCGGTATTGCTGTGCGAACACGCTCAAAGTATAACCCCACTT
The DNA here is from genome assembly GCA_963988835.1 of Hexamita inflata. NCBI lineage: Eukaryota > Fornicata > Diplomonadida > Hexamitidae > Hexamita > Hexamita inflata. The sequence continues at coordinate 628,726 of CAXDID010001221.1, forward strand.
CTCAGATGCAAAGCAAGCAGTACAAGATCTGGACGGAGCTAGACAGGCAATAGCTAATAGCCGCCATAGAACAGTCCAAGCGTAAGTGCGGCCAGGTGGACTGGGACGAAGTGGCCAAGTGCATGCCCAGCCGGAGCAGGCAGCAGTGCAAGTCGTACTTCATGAACATCATGAAAAAGGACTGCGACGTGAAGATGGTCAAGTACCACACCTGGACGGAGCAAGAAGAAAATATTTTGTTGTAGTAGGCCGTAGTGGAGCACAAGAACTGGGAGGTCATAAAACATAACTACTTTCCAAATCTCTCATCCCACCAGATCCAGGCCAAGTTTGCGTACCTGCAACAACAACAGACTAGAGCTAATACTAAGCTGGCGAAGCGGATGTAGAGCGTCCCGTTGATTTCATCATCGCTGTCGCTTTAGATGGAATAAGCAAAAGCAAGACACGTACAGATAGAGAATAAGAACCATGTTCAGATTCCGGAAGCGACTCCACAAATAAGTTCCTATGACAGCAGTTAGCAGCTTGTCTCGCAGCTTATGTCCATATTGAACGCGTTTCCACAGTGAATGAACTTTTTATAATTTCTAATTGAAACAAAAAATTATTTTTAATGTATTTTTCTCATTTATTCAACTGCAACACATTCTATCCAACTATATAAATATTATAATATATAATACTATTAACTTATAAGACGCGATAATTAATATCGAATAACATTTACTGATAACTATATTTTAATTAATTTTGTTATCTTATACTCGATATAAAATTAAAACAATTAAGCTGACTCACTCTTTCCATATCAAACAAAAGTAGTAAGATTCAATAAATATTTTTACAAACAGAACAGATTCTTATTTAATTCTCATTTAATGGTAATTGGGGTTTCGATTGCTTCCGGGTCTATTTTCTTCATTTTGAGTTGTTTTGTGTATTTTCTGATGAGCAGGGTGTAAACGCAGAGTCCGAAAATCGCTTTCATCATCATGAGTTGAACTTGAATATTGTTGAATTCCGTTCGTTTCCTTCTTATGTTATGAATGGCCATTTGCGCGCATATAACAACATATTGAGTTATAACCTGGAATATCTGAAAGTATCCGAATTGCATCTCAACTAATGGTTGTGAGAAGTGGTACGGAACCAGCACGCACCACAAAAGGGCCCATTTTTTGAAAACGGCTTGATCCAGCGCGAACTGCTCGTTTATATCAAAGTACCACCACACCATTTTTCTGTAAACGAGGTTCAAACACAACATGACGAAAAACTGAAAGCAGAAAACAATCAGAGCGCCCTTTACAAGTACCTCCCTTATTCTAATCGTGTTGTCCATCTTCACGTTTATGCTGAACAAATGCCTCAACTAGAGTTCAGACTGAGATGATATAGAGGACGCAGCCTGAGAAAAAATTCGAGTCAATTAACAGCCGATGATCCCGTACTAACTCCACACTGGAAGATATTTGTACGAGTGGTACTAGTGCATTATAAAAGAGCACAAAACGGGCTCAGCCGCGTGCTTCAAAAGATATGGAAGCGTTTACACGAATATCTGCACAATTAACTTGAACCTGAACGGAACGAAGTTGGCCAAACGCAGCTTTAAAGGGTTCTGATTCAGTATCGCCTTCACGTCCCATTTTCGCGGTGTGGAAAAATGTGCAATAATCGAGTAAATCGGATACAACGAAGCAAAAAAGTAAGATAACAACTCAATTACAGCAAATAGCTTGTAATAGTCAGGTTTCGCCATAGAATCAGAATCAATTAAAAATATGCACACGCACGTAATCAATATAGATAACAAACTGTATATAACGTCCATGCAAACTGCTGCGAATACTCGCTGCTCTATTATCATTATTTCTCTGTAGAAAACAAACGAACTTCTTCCAAAAATGCTGCAACACAGTTATATTTAAAGATACGCACCGACATACTCATTTTATGTGAATAAACTGACAAAATGTGGACAAAATATACCTAAAACTATTGGAATAGTGATCGTTGGGTACATCTGTGGCGGAATGCCTACATACTAATTTCAAGAGTTTAAGATGTTATGGATATATAAGTAAGTTTCGTTTACTTTTGCTTTCAGTTGTGAAGTGGAATTATATATTTTATATCACTCAAGTGTCACTTGTCTTGCTAATTTTTGGTTGAATTTTTTTCTCACTGCCGGCTGAATTGCGGTTTGGATTCGGATCTAATATTGCTATTAATTATTTAATAATATTTTTTCTACGATCTTAGTTTACTTCTGCAGATTCAGTTTCATGCTCTGAGGTAGCTTTCTGAACTTGAGCATGATTCTTCTTCACTTGAATCGGTGTTGTTTTCAGTAATTTCAGAATTTACATTATCAAGTAATCGGAGCAAATTTTCTCTCTTACAATGATTAAATAATTGAATTTCTGGATAATTGAAAACTGAAAATAAACGCATTAAATACGTAGTATATCTTTCAGGGATTAATGATTTGAAAAACGTTATTTTCATATTATTTAGCTCAATTGCTTTATAATAGCCATATGCAGCTATGGCGTGGCCACAAAATGGCAATTTTGACTGTCTTATCCAAGAACATACTGAATTCGTGAATACCGTCCTCTATGATCAAAGTATCCAGCTTCTGACATGTTGTCAAATCCAACATGATGTTAGCATTTATTTTTGTAATGATTTTTGGTCTGGCCTTAAGTCTCTCCATGAACACAGCTAACGTGACAGTAATAAAAATGACCATGACTTATGACTATTGTTGTAACTTATTTCAACATACGAATAGCTATTTCTTCATTATAGAAGGCTATAGACTCAAGTTGTCTTCTCAGATTTTAATAAGTAAGCTAGTATACCTTCTTTTGTAGAATCTGTTGTACTCGTCTTGGAGGGAGCGGAAATTGTTGAAAAATGTTAATGTTAGTAATATATATTGAAAAACACTTGAGTTAGTCAATTTTATATTGTTATGCATGTAGAAATAAAGTGCAGATTATAATGAGTGGAAATATTAATTTAAATTTATCTTAAAACAGCACTACAAGGGAAAGTTACTTTTAACCATTCCCGCCACAAGGGTATCCAACAGTGAGTATTAAAACTATTGATATTAGCAGTCCAATTACATAATAATTTATCAAAACACACGCGAAAAACGCCTTGGCTGCATTTTTCTATCTATTTTAAATAAAACTGAACAAAGTTTCGCGAGAAGCGTCCATTAGGGCTTACGAATATACAATTGTACACAAATCGATTAGAGGCTGAAGCACAACAATAGAATCAGTGGCTCCAAACAATCTATATTGCATATATCTATATAATATGTTAACAAATGCTAGTCTGAATATATTGGAACATCCTGGTAAAATATAGTTTATTATAATAATATTTTTTATAGGCATCAAAATAAGATCTTTTCCTTTCTTCTAAAACACAGCATTTATAGAATCAGTACTAAATTATGATGTTTGCACACTTTACCTATTTGTTGACGATGATTATTCATCTGTCATTACTGAAGTGGAAAACCATACACAATAAGTTGAAATTGAGTACTATTGTGTTATTAGGTCAATATAAGATCATAAAAGTATTGAAATAAGTGATATGAAAAAATAATTCAATTAGCAGTGAATTAAAGAAATAATTAATTGCCACTTACAAAAACTATAATAGTTGACCTAATCTCCAACATCTTTAGAGTATTTAATAACATTATCAATAACCAACAATCAACGGAGCCAGATTCAAAAATATATAAATGTAATCAGTATGACAAAACGATCATAAAAATCACACCCTAGCCGAAAAGAAATATACTTAATTTAATGATGATAAATATAGTAAAAATAGAATAAAAATAGAAGCATATAAACCAACATATTCTAATAGATCAAAAACCCACGATTTGCACGCACTCCGCTAAACAAGCTAGCGATTTTGTTAACTTGGTAATAGTAAAATACCCAATAGTAATATACTGATTTATTATTGCGTTTATTGTTGGATTATTGCTTTAGAGTGAGTCTATGATGTTATTAATATTTATTAATTCATATACCTTCTATAATTATTAGCTCCACAATAAAACAATTGTTTAAATAATTTTGAAAATATATTAATGCTCGGGTACTATAAATATATTAAATATATAAATAATATCCTATATTTTTACATATTAACTCTAAAAGAATATTCAAAAGCAAACCACTCTTCCACCAATTTTCTTCATCGGTTCTGCAACTTCTTTGTCTTCAAACACAACAGTGTCCTTTAAAACGGTCTGAACAAATATATTTATTCCCTCACCAGTCAACGCGCTCATTTTAAAGAGGGGAATTTACAGTTATGGGAGGTGGAATTGCTTTTTCTTGTTTACTATGTGAGTAATTATATATTAAAATATTTTGCCACTTCTAATGCGGATGACAAATTCCAATAAATAATCTCAAGTTGGAGATTATTCATGAACTACTCATTAACACAAGAGGGCCAAAAATATGATTTCGATCGTATTAGACCATAATCGACTATTCAGTCGTATTTAATATTCAAAAAGGAAAATAGAAATTACCACATGCAATAAAAGGACGGCAATGACAAAAATAAACGGGTAGAAGATGTTTAGGGAAGGTCAACTAATTCCTTAACAAACTTAGGCAGTTCTGAAGCGTTTGTATTCTCTTCATTTCTGGGTCCACGGATGAATTCATAAAATATTGACCAATCTGAACTAGTTATATCACTTGTTTAAGATGTCCCTGTGTAATTTCTACGTTTTAGTCAACAAAATAATTTATGAAAGATTTTATCTCGAAAATATTGGTAGTTAAGCCTGATTGGAGAAAAGAATAAGAGGATCCAATGATTGGTATACGGACGCAATATGTAATTTATACTAGTAGCGCAAGCACTGGACCTCAGAGGACCTCGGTGTTCATCTTCAACTGGTCAATCTGAACGATTTTAGGTATTTCTTAATCAGAAAACAATGGAGGACTTTTTCTTTCAATCTCAACCGGGAGCTCAAGATGAAGTATTGGTACTTCCTTATTAGAATTATAATTCAGGTAGTTAAGTCGCTTTCATTCTCAATATTCAAATAATGAATGCATTTTTGTTTCTTGAAGAATGGAATCGTGGGTTGTGGGTTTTTTTGGTTTGTTTTTTTTTGTTTTTTTTTGGTTTTTTTGTTGTTTTTGTTGGTGTTGTTTTTTGGTTTGGTTTTGTTTTTTGTGGTTGGTGGTTGTGTGTTGGTTTTTGTGGTTTGGTGTTTGTGGGGGGTTTTTGGGGGGTGTTGTGTTTTTTTTTTTTTTTGTTTGGGGTGTATTTTTCAGCTGCAAAATTGAGCAAAAGTTCTTCTTAAATGTTTTTTGATCTGATTTGGAGAGGATCAAGTAAATTTTCGCGGCTTAATTGTATTGCTTGGATTGAGCGTACCAATAATTAGCTTTCTCCAGACTTTGAACGGAATTACAGGTGATTCCTATTGCATTTAAATTCCTGTAAAATTGAGGGCTGATTGAATTAAACTACTCCTGACCAACCGTGTCAATTAGTTGCAAATTTACAAAACTATCATTGAACTACATTTTTTTCTGCATTAACTCCAGAGACTGCTTTGGAATAGCTTCAACAAACGTATTGCTTTAAATTCTATACAAAATTGAAGACTTACCACAACCTGACTACCCAACCATGGCTAGTTTTATATTCATTTGAAGTGTAAGATGCATTATAATTTTCTTTCTATATTTAATATATTACATTTACCAAATATTTACTAAAAAATAATAAAAATAGGAATATATTTAGTCCGAGACTAAATTTCAAGCATAAACAATATAGAGATGATGTAATAAACCAATGAGTTTATATAGTTTATATGAGTCTAATTATTCTTTTATATTTAATAACATTATGAATACAAATAAAATATTGATGATTCTTCATAAGTATACAATGTAATCAGTGAGATCAAAAACGATCAAATGTTCATAAATATCACGATCATAAATATCACGAACTCACCCCGACCAGAACAACTGACAGAACCGCCGTTTCGAGCACGAATTTATCGCGTCGGTGACTGTTTGCACCAGGACCTTAGAGGTCCCGATTTGGAGCACGCCGGGTGACCAACCCGAGATTTCGTCTGTTAATTTTGTTATCTGCGCACTCGTGAAGCCGTGGTTGAAGCAGTACAGGCTTGCACGTGCGTTCTAGTACTCGGGGTGGTGATGTTCAGGAGGTTGGATGAGTAGAGACCGGAGTCGCCGAAGGAGAGCGTCAGTTGTTGATTTGATTTTGAAGTGGAATCGCAAATGCTGACGAGGCTTACACAGGCCTGGGAGTCCATTATCTAGGCGGTGGCGCTCTGCACGCAGCTGAGAGATCAATATTTATGGTAACATATATCGTTGATTAATTGATCATTATTACTATTATCACTTTTAACTGGAGATTATTTTACTTTCTCAACATATACCTAGCATTTTTGGAATATTACAGAAAGTGGTATCTGCAATATTAGACAGGAAATTAAACGAAATGAATCTAGTTACAAGATTTATAAGTTACGTTTAGTCTGTTATTTATTATTGCAATTGGTGGATGAATCATTCATCTATTATTAGATTACAATGAATTTTGAATATATTTCTGGAAAACTAATTATCAAAATAACGCAATAGTTCGGAAGATCTAACGAAGAAACTGCAATGAGCAATTTAGTATTTATTGTTACTTGAGTTTCATTCGAGTAACGAGGATAAGATCATTAGATAAGGATATACCAGAATAAACGTAATGTGCTGCATTATTAGTTTTGAAAAGTTCGCTAGAGATTTGGAATAGTACATCTCTCTTTGCAATACAATTTGTTTGGTAGGCGACCACGATCCATGATCCGGCCATGAATATTTTCATTTCACACAATTTGAGTTCAAATTTAGTCCACTTAGACATTTGAAGAGACTCAGACATTCACTAATCCCAGGAATTACAAATAATACATAATCGAATCACAAATATACCTCCGATTTAAAAATATAAATGCACCAGATTACGTTATGGTGCACACGGAATCAAATGATTTTCGACGAACTTTCAATTTAAGTTACACTACAAGAATAGCTGAAATATTTGGTAATTCCAGCCAAGTTTTCAAATATCTATATGCGTTAATATATTATCTCAATTAAAAAATCGGCTGGTTATGAATCAAATTTAAAATAAAGACATTGTTAAAAACATCAAAAAGGATATTCGTACATTCAACTTTTGCAATTGAACTATTTCGTATCACTCATTTTGTAAGTTGTTTAATAGTCAAACCCACTCCAGATGTAAAACCAAGTCCAGCTTTTGATGCAAAAAATCCAAAACCAGATATAGGTAAGACCACAACCAGTTCTTTACGACATAATGATGCTTCCAGATGGCATGTATGAATAATTTTTTGCAGATATGTCTATGCAAAAAAACATCTCTATTCATAATTTGAAACATGATTTTTCAGAAGCAGTAAGACAGCAGTTTCATACTACAACGATACCAGAAATATCTGTCACCAACAACAGCACAGCGCAGAAGAAGCCACTGAAAGAACAGTTCGCAGAACAAAAACACAGGTTCGCAGAAGCGCTGTCCTAAGTTCTGAAAGAATACGGTATCGATACGAACACGGCAGACCACAAGCAGATGTGCACATAGGTCGACGGCTGCATCCAGGAACATGGACAGAAGAAGTTCTGGAAGTCCATGCAGCAGCTGATGCCCGACAAAACCGTGAAGCAGCTGAGGGACTACTACAGCAGATCTTTCCAACAAGTTCTCTACAACTGTCAAATCTCATATGAAGACAAATAAGTCTTGAGGAAGTTAATGGCTACCAATTCACATGAACGACCAAGTAGTATCGCACATTACTTTATGGAGCAGTATAGTGGTGAAGGAAAGAACTACAGCCATCGAAATATAGTGGTATACATCATCAACAGCCTGCGTAAGTGAGTATATAAAATTAAATTCGTTAACTAGCATGTTTACTATATTTTCAACACAGCGTATAATCCGGCTACAAAGATATTGTTATTTACAAAGTGTATTGTATGTATAGAATTTGGAGTGATTTTGTGAGTATTATTTGACATTTATTAATTTAAGTTTAAATTTCGCTCCATCTCCAGTGTCTGATCGACATTATTTATTGAAATATTATTAGCTTAGCATATGTTGATATAGCCTCATATTAGTCGCAATTGATGACCGTGTGCGTCAATTCAAATATATTTTCTAATAATATAAGAAAGATATAGAAGAAAAGAAAACACATGGGAAAGGTAATAAAAGTGCACTACCGAACATGATTTTTAACGTTGTGAAATAATATAATAATTCTCAAAATAATTTAATCAATACACGAAGTCGGAAGCGTTAACTGGTACAATTCTGACATTACATATATTTTAGTATACTTTCATACAAACATATTTTGGAGGACGCTCAAAATATTAATCAAGCCTACACTGTAAAGCTTCAAATCATAGGCAATGCACTATAATAGCATTAACTTTGCACATTTAAACTTTATTTAAACAAATCGATTTAAACAACTTTAAACATATATTTCGACAAACATAATTATATCTAACATAAAACATAAGGAGGTAATTCACCTCATTCCAAATGTAAATAGGACGCTTAATTTCAAATGCTTCGTTCCAACTCACCGCTGTCCCCATCCTCAAGGCCTTGCGGTTCCAGTACACGGGCGCAAACGATAATAATGACTCTGACCAGATTTCCAAGATGATCGAGAACCTGAACGAACTAGAGACCGCCGAGTTCTGGACGGCGATGTCTCAGATTCACCAGCAAAGCGCCGCAGACCTACGCGTCCGCTTCTTGAACGAGCTTCAACCAAGCCACCACGACGACTCCTCCTCGAGCCAGACCTCCAACAAGTACAAAGAGCGGGCCAAGCGCACCACCGTGAAGGTGACGGGCGCCTCGAGGCAGTTGAAAGCCGCGCTTGTTAAGGTGTGCTCTGAGCTGAATAGCAGCATCACCGAGACGGTGTCTGACAAGGAGTTGTGCTGCTTCGTGAACGATGTTGTGCAAAAAGACGTGTCTCAGCAGTTCTGGAACCGGGTGGCTGCCTTCTTCCCAGAGAAGTCCAAGAAGCAGCTGTACGACTTCTACCGCAACTCCTTCCAGAAGGCCATCTACGACGCCGACATATCCGTGTACGACAAGCTGCTGCTGGAGGCCCTGAACTTTTAGAAGCCTGCGGTGAAGCCGGCGTCACTGGCCCAGGAGTTCATCGAGAAAACTGGCAAGAACCTGCTCAAGCACAACGTGGTGATGCAGGTCGTGAACCTCAGGCGGGCATAGCAGCGCCAGAAAAGCAGCCGCGAAATAAGGCTAGAGTGACCAAAGCCGTGCAGTTCAGGTTAGAGTCAAGCAATCATTTCCGAAAAACTCAATTGCGTCAATTCATTTCATCTGTAAGTTGAATATTTCTGCGATACCAATATAATAGAAAGAGGATTGCGTTGTATGTATGGGCTTCTGGGGTGGACTCAGACATATATAATCTCTAGTCAGTTTATATAAATAGGGTTGGAGTGAAAGTCGAATACCTGTTATTATTACATTTAGATGCCAAATGAATCATTTAACATTTCAACTTTTTCGCTGTGTATTATTCGCTTTGATGTTGAGACGTTTCTTCTTCATGAAATTGAAGTTTCTTTCAAAATTCTTATTTATTCTTGTTGCAAGTTAAAAATATAATTACCGGTCGCGTGTCTTATTATAAATATGAAAGCTAAAAGCCGCTTAATTCATGTAGCTAAAGATAACAGAAATTCACTTGCTCGCCACGCCGTTCAAAATGTCTCGTAGCTGCGAAATTAGAACCAGATCTTCGGATCTTTCCATCACCTACTATGAAGAACTGGCCCACTGTGTCAAAACTCCAGATCCGTTTACCAAGAAGCTGTCTGTCTTAGCTTTCGCTTTTAGCTGCTGTTGCATCAGATAGGAGTGCTTCGCCTGGAGCTGGTGTTTGGTGAGGCCAGAAAAGTAGTTCCGCTGGATCGCCTCCCAGTTCTTGCTCTCCACTTCGGCGCACCATAGGAGCAAGCCCACTTCCTGTTCCGTCCAGGTGTGGTACTTGACCATCTTCACGTCGCAGTCCTTCTTCATGATGTTCATGAAGTACGACTTGCATTGTTGCCTGCTCCGGCTGGGCATGCACCTGGCCACTTCGTCCCAGTCCACCTGGCCGCACTTCCGCTTGGACCGCTCCACGACCGCCACCAGCTGAGATTTTTCTAGCTCCGTCCAGTTCTTGTATTCTTTGTTGTACATCTGGAAGTGGAATCACTCACTTATACAACGACTGTAATTTCATTAATTGGTATAATATGTCTAGGGTATTTTTGATCAATCTGCAAGGTTGTAACATGTTTTTATTCACAAGGACACGTTTTGAAGAAATTGTGCATGTTGATATAGTTCTTCAAAAGACCCAACTTCACTTTCACATTAATATCGAACCTCATATTATCTGAATCGAAAATAGACTATTCTGGTATTAAAATGTTTGTATAAAGATTTTTGCATGTTTATACAGATAAAATGTATTCATTTCACTTTAAATTCAAAAATAATTCAAACAATAGATTAGTGTACTCGTATATTTCGATTTACAATATTTAAGTTATTATTATTCATTCAGTCATCTACGTTTGAAATTTTAACAAATGCCGTCATAGTCAATCATATATCCTAGAAAGAATATATACATAAAAAATTTCATTATCTTTTACAATTTCACAACCATGGCTTTCTAACACCAATTCCGACAAAAATAACAACAAAAACGACCGTTCCGACAACGAACCACTGAATATTCTTTACATTTTTTGCGGCGCTCACATCTTAAATGGATCCAATTGGAACTTTAAACGCTCCAACACTCAAAATTCCACTTGAACCTTTAAAAGACGAAAGTTGATTATTTAATAATTCGTGGTTGAAGCAATAAACATTATCATAGTTAGGAAACTGGGCTTATGTTGATAAATTTAAAAGGTTGGATGAGTAGAGACCTGAATCGCCGAAGGAGAGCGTCAGTTGTTGATTTGATTTTGAAGTGGAATCGCAAATGCTGACGAGGCTTACACAGGCCTGGGAGTCCATTATCTAGGCGGTGGCGCTCTGCACGCAGCTGAGAGATCAATATTTATGGTAACATATATCGTTGATTAATTGATCATTATTACTATTATCACTTTTAACTGGAGATTATTTTACTTTCTCAACATATACCTAGCATTTTTTGAATATTACAGAAAGTGGTATCTGCAATATTAGACAGGAAATTAAACGAAATGAATCTAGTTACAAGATTTATAAGTTACGTTTAGTCTGTTATTTATTATTGCAATTGGTGGATGAATCATTCATCTATTATTAGATTACAATGAATTTTGAATATATTTCTGGAAAACTAATTATCAAAATGAACGCAATAGTTCGGAAGATCTAACGAAGAAACTGCAATGAGCAATTTAGTATTTATTGTTACTTGAGTTTCATTCGAGTAACGAGGATAAGATCATTAGATAAGGATATACCAGAATAAACGTAATGTGCTGCATTATTAGTTTTGAAAAGTTCGCTAGAGATTTGGAATAGTACATCTCTCTTTGCAATACAATTTGTTTGGTAGGCGACCACGATCCATGATCCGGCCATGAATATTTTCATTTCACACAATTTGAGTTCAAATTTAGTCCACTTAGACATTTGAAGAGACTCAGACATTCACTAATCCCAGGAATTACAAATAATACATAATCGAATCACAAATATACCTCCGATTTAAAAATATAAATGCACCGGATTACGTTATGGTGCACACGGAATCAAATGATTTTCGACGAACTTTCAATTTAAGTTACACTACAAGAATAGCTGAAATATTTGGTAATTCCAGCCAAGTTTTCAAATATCTATATGCGTTAATATATTATCTCAATTAAAAAATCGGCTGGTTATGAATCAAATTTAAAATAAAGACATTGTTAAAAACATCAAAAAGGATATTCGTACATTTAACTTTTGCAATTGAACTATTTCGTATCACTCATTTTGTAAGTTGTTTAATAGTCAAACCCACTCCAGATGTAAAACCAAGTCCAGCTTTTGATGCAAAAAATCCAAAACCAGATATAGGTAAGACCACAACCAGTTCTTTACGACATAATGATGCTTCCAGATGGCATGTATGAATAATTTTTTGCAGATATGTCTATGCAAAAAAACATCTCTATTCATAATTTGAAACATGATTTTTCAGAAGCAGTAAGACAGCAGTTTCATACTACAACGATACCAGAAATATCTGTCACCAACAACAGCACAGCGCAGAAGAAGCCACTGAAAGAACAGTTCGCAGAACAAAAACACAGGTTCGCAGAAGCGCTGTCCTAAGTTCTGAAAGAATACGGTATCGATACGAACACGGCAGACCACAAGCAGATGTGCACATAGGTCGACGGCTGCATCCAGGAACATGGACAGAAGAAGTTCTGGAAGTCCATGCAGCAGCTGATGCCCGACAAAACCGTGAAGCAGCTGAGGGACTACTACAGCAGATCTTTCCAACAAGTTCTCTACAACTGTCAAATCTCATATGAAGACAAATAAGTCTTGAGGAAGTTAATGGCTACCAATTCACATGAACGACCAAGTAGTATCGCACATTACTTTATGGAGCAGTATAGTGGTGAAGGAAAGAACTACAGCCATCGAAATATAGTGGTATACATCATCAACAGCCTGCGTAAGTGAGTATATAAAATTAAATTCGTTAACTAGCATGTTTACTATATTTTCAACACAGCGTATAATCCGGCTACAAAGATATTGTTATTTACAAAGTGTATTGTATGTATAGAATTTGGAGTGATTTTGTGAGTATTATTTGACATTTATTAATTTAAGTTTAAATTTCGCTCCATCTCCAGTGTCTGATCGACATTATTTATTGAAATATTATTAGCTTAGCATATGTTGATATAGCCTCATATTAGTCGCAATTGATGACCGTGTGCGTCAATTCAAATATATTTTCTAATAATATAAGAAAGATATAGAAGAAAAGAAAACACATGGGAAAGGTAATAAAAGTGCACTACCGAACATGATTTTTAACGTTGTGAAATAATATAATAATTCTCAAAATAATTTAATCAATACACGAAGTCGGAAGCGTTAACTGGTACAATTCTGACATTACATATATTTTAGTATACTTTCATACAAACATATTTTGGAGGACGCTCAAAATATTAATCAAGCCTACACTGTAAAGCTTCAAATCATAGGCAATGCACTATAATAGCATTAACTTTGCACATTTAAACTTTATTTAAACAAATCGATTTAAACAACTTTAAACATATATTTCGACAAACATAATTATATCTAACATAAAACATAAGGAGGTAATTCACCTCATTCCAAATGTAAATAGGACGCTTAATTTCAAATGCTTCGTTCCAACTCACCGCTGTCCCCATCCTCAAGGCCTTGCGGTTCCAGTACACGGGCGCAAACGATAATAATGACTCTGACCAGATTTCCAAGATGATCGAGAACCTGAACGAACTAGAGACCGCCGAGTTCTGGACGGCGATGTCTCAGATTCACCAGCAAAGCGCCGCAGACCTACGCGTCCGCTTCTTGAACGCGCTTCAACCAAGCCACCACGACGACTCCTCCTCGAGCCAGACCTCCAACAAGTACAAAGAGCGGGCCAAGCGCACCACCGTGAAGGTGACGGGCGCCTCGAGGCAGTTGAAAGCCGCGCTTGTTAAGGTGTGCTCTGAGCTGAATAGCAGCATCACCGAGACGGTGTCTGACAAGGAGTTGTGCTGCTTCGTGAACGATGTTGTGCAAAAAGACGTGTCTCAGCAGTTCTGGAACCGGGTGGCTGCCTTCTTCCCAGAGAAGTCCAAGAAGCAGCTGTACGACTTCTACCGCAACTCCTTCCAGAAGGCCATCTACGACGCCGACATGTCCGTGTACGACAAGCTGCTGCTGGAGGCCCTGAACTATTAGAAGCCTGCGGTGAGGCCGGCGTCACTGGCCCAGGAGTTCATCGAGAAAACTGGCAAGAACCTGCTCAAGCACAACGTGGTGATGCAGGTCGTGAACCTCAGGCGGGCATAGCAGCGCCAGAAAAGCAGCCGCGAAATAAGGCTAGAGTGACCAAAGCCGTGCAGTTCAGGTTAGAGTCAAGCAATCATTTCCGAAAAACTCAATTGCGTCAATTCATTTCATCTGTAAGTTGAATATTTCTGCGATACCAATATAATAGAAAGAGGATTGCGTTGTATGTATGGGCTTCTGGGGTGGACTCAGACATATATAATCTCTAGTCAGTTTATATAAATAGGGTTGGAGTGAAAGTCGAATACCTGTTATTATTACATTTAGATGCCAAATGAATCATTTAACATTTCAACTTTTTCGCTGTGTATTATTCGCTTTGATGTTGAGACGTTTTTTCTTCATGAAATTGAAGTTTCTTTCAAAATTCTTATTTATTCTTGTTGCAAGTTAAAAATATAATTACCGGTCGCGTGTCTTATTATAAATATGAAAGCTAAAAGCCGCTTAATTCATGTAGCTAAAGATAACAGAAATTCACTTGCTCGCCACGCCGTTCAAAATGTCTCGTAGCTGCGAAATTAGAACCAGATCTTCGGATCTTTCCATCACCTACTATGAAGAACTGGCCCACTGTGTCAAAACTCAAGATCCGTTTACCAAGAAGCTGTCTGTCTTAGCTTTCGCTTTTAGCTGCTGTTGCATCAGATAGGAGTGCTTCGCCTGGAGCTGGTGTTTGGTGAGGCCAGAAAAGTAGTTCCGCTGGATCGCCTCCCAGTTCTTGCTCTCCACTTCGGTGCACCATAGGAGCAAGCCCACTTCCTGTTCCGTCCAGGTGTGGTACTTGACCATCTTCACGTCGCAGTCCTTCTTCATGATGTTCATGAAGTACGACTTGCATTGTTGCCTGCTCCGGCTGGGCATGCACCTGGCCACTTCGTCCCAGTCCACCTGGCCGCACTTCCGCTTGGACCGCTCCACGACCGCCACCAGCTGAGATTTTTCTAGCTCCGTCCAGTTCTTGTATTCTTTGTTGTACATCTGGAAGTGGAATCACTCACTTATACAACGACTGTAATTTCATTAATTGGTATAATATGTCTAGGGTATTTTTGATCAATCTGCAAGGTTGTAACATGTTTTTATTCACAAGGACACGTTTTGAAGAAATTGTGCATGTTGATATAGTTCTTCAAAAGACCCAACTTCACTTTCACATTAATATCGAACCTCATATTATCTGAATCGAAAATAGACTATTCTGGTATTAAAATGTTTGTATAAAGATTTTTGCATGTTTGTACGGATAAAATGTATTCATTTCACTTTAAATTCAAAAATAATTCAAACAATAGATTAGTGTACTCGTATATTTCGATTTACAATATTTAAGTTATTATTATTCATTCAGTCATCTACGTTTGAAATTTTAACAAATGCCGTCATAGTCAATCATATATCCTAGAAAGAATATATACATAAAAAATTTCATTATCTTTTACAATTTCACAACCATGGCTTTCTAACACCAATTCCGACAAAAATAACAACAAAAACGACCGTTCCGACAACGAACCACTGAATATTCTTTACATTTTTTGCGGCGCTCACATCTTAAATGGATCCAATTGGAACTTTAAACGCTCCAACACTCAAAATTCCACTTGAACCTTTAAAAGACGAAAGTTGATTATTTAATAATTCGTGGTTGAAGCAATAAACATTATCATAGTTAGGAAACTGGGCTTATGTTGATAAATTTAAAAGGTTGGATGAGTAGAGACCTGAATCGCCGAAGGAGAGCGTCAGTTGTTGATTTGATTTTGAAGTGGAATCGCAAATGCTGGTGAGGCTTACACAGGCCTGGGAGTCCATTATCTAGGCGGTGGCGCTCTGCACGCAGCTGAGAGATAGCGTGGGCGAAAGCGGGAAGATCTTGGTGATTTTACCGTCTTTGTAAATGAGTTGCTGCACGTTCAGATAGTAGTGCTGCAGCACCTGGCCATTTCCCAGTACGTCCAGGCAGTATTCCTCGTCCAGCGTATATTTGCAATCCAACCACTCTGAAGACGAGTTTAGAGTCTGGGACACCGAGCGGAAGTCGACCGTGTACACCTGACCGGCTCTGAAATCCTCGTACTGCTGGAAGATGACCCGGGTGATCATCTCGTCGTAGGCCGCTCCCACGAAATTATTCATGTTGCTCTTGCAGCTCACCATCGCCGGATTCATCTGGTTTGTCAGCAGTAGTGTGCTTCGGTAGATTGTCAGGCTCTGCTCGGAGTAGCAGTCGAAGGTGGCCTGAAGAGTATCTTTAACTTGATTAGATTGAAATATAACAGAGTAATTTTACAATCTCGTTAAAGTCCCATCTCGGTTCGGAATCTTTCCTGGTACGAAATATTAAATCATATTGTACCCGAAACTAGAAGTAGCCAACGTATTTACCATATTGTTACACCAAGCTGTTACTTCTGGACTTGGCATTAAAATACAAGGGTACAAACTATTTTAAAACAGTTGAGATATTGAAACACTATACTATTCCGATTCGACTTCAAAATTAGGATATGCGAAGAAAGTTACACTTGCTTTCATATCAGATGGATTATTAGCAATAAGCGTTGCATAGTCATCCAAAGGGTATTTACAGTATTTTGGAGTACCACTTAGCTTGAACACGTTCGAGAACATGCCCGGGGCGATTTGGATGTTCTGGCCGAATTAGAGAGCCGGGTTATCAACACAAGCCTTCCTGTTGAAGTCGAGCCGTCTCAGGTTTGAAGCAGCTTCGGTGATAGACTGCTTGGTTTCCTGGAACTCCATGGTGTAGATCGCGGACTTGGCCTTGAAGGCGTCGTCGCACGAGCCAGCCACGCACGGAATGCTGATTTCGATTAGTTTCGCAACATCGTATGTTTGGAGCGAAGAAAGTTCGTAGGTGTAGGTTCCGGTCTGGACCGACAGTTTGAACATGTCTCTGTTCAGCTGTCTGCAGACGTTGTGCTCTCTGGAGTCGTCGTCTCGCGGCCACGCCTTGAACACGAGCTAGCGCGTTTGAACGTCCAGCACAACTGTCGTGTTGGTCTGGAAGCAAAGAAGAGCATACACTGCTTGAATATATATCATTAGGTGAAGTGATTACGTTTATGTTTAATTCAAAAGTTAGACATTTTAATGAATATTTGTTGTTATAAAAACAACGGTTATTAAAAAACCGAAGACGAGAATAAATTAAGTTACAATAATATACTTATTGATACAAATATTATATATAACAGAGTTCAAATATTTATATTTGTGTATATGTTATGTTTTTATTACAATTTTTATTATAGTGATAATATTATAATTATAGTGATAATATACATCTATAATTAGTTATAAAGATTAATAATTATATTATAAAAGAGATAACACCAATGATAAACACAAAATATAAATAATGATATTAAGTTTGTACAATAATCGATGATATTTTAACAACCGATGATTTATCTGAGATTTATAATAGTACATATAAAAATACTCAAATTTTTAAGAAGTTAAAATTTAGTTCAGTTAAAATCAAATGTCATCATATTATTATATATTTTCTTTAATAATTAATTCGAATAATACATAAACAAATTATAGATATAAGTCGCTAAGAAACCTCGAACATAAATATGTTGATTACAAACTCTGATCAATAAGACAATTTAATTGACATATTTTTATCTGAGAAGTAGTATAAAGCCTACTTAAAATCAGTAGTAATAGTTATTTCTTTGAACCGTAAAAACATTACAAAATTGATAAATATTTCTGACGCCAAAGAACTCTCTATATTCTCCTTACGAGTGGTGTATAATAATAGTTAATCATAATTAATCAATATCACTATCTTCAAGGATCGTGCCTGAGTAGAACTTACATTATTGAGTTCGGAAAATTCAGATTTATTGAATTGGTAAGATTAATCAATAATAATGTTTAATAACATGAGGAGTTGGCCATTTATTATAGTTATTGAATACTTGTGTAAATCATATTTTTAAACTGAATTAAATTCAGTAATAATGATATTATACAACATCAACACCTAAATTTATACCAGTTACCACTTCAGTAATGATAATCTTATTTTAACATGTGCAATCCAATCTGTATTACTGCGACTGGATGCTGAAGTCTCGTTTGTGGTAGCCGAAGTACCCATGCGAGCTTAACAGCACCCTTAACCTAGATTTGTGGTTCAATCCTGGTCAGAATATCGCCTCCGACTCTTCAACTCTGGATGCTCGTATCGTGACCGCAATCTCCCTCTCAAAGACCTATGATTAGTCTTCAATAACTTACAAGCTCTTAGACCTCGCTCCGACTGGTGAGTTATCGAATGCTCATATATTCATGAACACCACAGTTACCGTGAGCGAGAAAATTAAAGGCCTCACCGTTTACGCAGTCCCGTTCGGGTCAGTTCAAGGAAGCTTTGACAACGTTAGCGTCTCTGGCTACGTAAACCTGACGATATCTGATTTTAGCTTTTTAAACGAAGTTTATTTATCCAGAATGTTCGGCTTTATTCCAAAAAAATACGACCTCACGAATTACCCAGCAGAATACAAGGACGAGTTCATCTTCAGAAATGTCAGCAGCTCGTTGAAGTTTTTCGTGAACGGGGTTGAAATTAAGGAGAACGTAACTGTAAATGGAGTTCAATTCAACATCAGCAACGGTTTTGGATATTCAGCCGTTAACGTAAGCAACTCTGACTACCAAATTCAAAACGACCAAAATATGCACCACTTCACTTATGAACTCACCGACTCGGTCACCAAAGAAACAACTGACATCAAAGCCTGGTTCGCATTCCCGCTTAATCAGGGTGCAAATGATAACTCGAACGCCCTCGACGACCTCTACCCACTATCGTTCTAAATGAGCCTTGAAAAGTTCTATGAAACCAAAGGAATGATGCTCAGACGCTTCAACGCAACCGGTTTCGAACTCGAATACCCATATAACAACGTAGACTTCGTGATCTACCAAGAAAACACAAAAGCTGTTTACATGAAAGATTCTCAAATCATTGAATGTAACGGAAACGATGTTTTTGATGTCAAAACAAGAAAGTGCATAACAAGAGATGCGTGCTACAGCAACGATGGCCAGTTCTTATTTTAGTCAACTTGCGTTTCCTAGTGCCCCAACAACTTCGTGACTTTTAATTAAACATGCTGGGTTACATGCCCATAGTGGTTGGGAGCTTATCTCGATGCTCAAAGTAACCAATGTGCGGAGATCACAAATAACCAATATGCCATTCCACATGGATAGGTTTAAAGCTGTCTTGGTTTCGTTTTCAAAAAGGGCTGCTATGTAGTCTGCCCAGTTGGAACGATAACCCAGGGAAAGACTTGCTCGGAGCCGACTTCCGTTTCCCAGTGCGCGATTAATGAATATCTTATTTTGACTGGACAAGTAGATTTAAGGTATTATAGCGTGTGTTCTCCAGACGCTCCGTCGTGGATGTACCGCATAGTTGATTAGAATAACATGGTTCTCAATATGTACAAAAGCATTTGCAGCGGTGTGGTTTAAATTAATAACGACTGTAAAGAATCTTAATCTCCAAATCAAATCAAAGCTAGTGGCCTATGCTCACAAGAATGTGCAGATGGTGAATATCCGTAACCTCTTCTTTAAACATGTCACCAATGTCTCAGCAACATCTACGACGGCGGTCTGATCTTTGAACGAGATGGTTATAAGTGTATTAATTCCTGCTCCAAATGGTCCCTTTCTGGCACCAAGAAGATATGTGAGGACAAGTTCCCGAACAACTGTCCATTTTGGCAGGTAATTTCGGCGGGTCAGTTCCTATGCCAGACGTCATGCACTTCTTCTCAGTTCTAAGACGGTTAGGTCTGTTCTTCCTGTGACCCTTCTCTGAACAAACAAGTTGACAAAGTTAATGGTGGTTGTCTGTGCAAATCTGGCTTCTTTACTAAAAATATGCCAGACGGAAGCTTTACTTGCACAGAATGCGATACAACGTTGAACTTTAAACCGTCAAAAGAAGGTTCCTCATGTGTCTGTAAAAAGAATTATATATTATAAGATAATTAGTGTAATTGGATGTGTACTTCAACTCAAGTAATTTTGCCTGACGCCTCTGCCTGTTCCACCTGTGCCCAAAACACCGTTCCGAACGTGGCCCAAGACGGCTGCGTGGGAAAGACGTCGTGCGCTCCGGGCTTCTTGAACGTCGCCGGCACCTTCTGCGTCTCTTCGTGCTCGGTCGATTCTTCGATAGAAGGGTCTTCCAATCAGTGCGTCTCCTGCGCCTCCAAAGACCCTCTCAGCCAGTTTTCGTCGGGTCAGTGCGTCTGCGTGTCCGGCGCCGCCAGAGCCACTTCGTCTTCATTTTGCGCCTGCAACCAAAACTTCACTCCCGCGTCTGGCTCCTGCTCCTGTTCCAAGAAGCTCTCTTCGGACGGCCAGACCTGCTCTGAAAAGTGCCCAATCGAAGAGGTCTCCATAAACAACAACGCACAGTGTTCCACATGCGCTTCTAAAGTTTCCAACGTGGACCAAACTGCCTGCGTTGACAAAACTGGATGTTCGCCTGGCTTCTTGAATATGGCCCATACCCACTGTGTTTCCGATTGCGCGTAGGATAAAGCCACGGCCGGTTCCAACAACCAATGTGTCTCGTGTTCTTCGATAAACGACCTCTCCGTCTTCGGTTCTTCCTCATGCATATGCGCTCCGAACGCGATCGGCTCCGGTACCTCATGCGCCTGTAATACAGCCAATGGATTCTCAGGCGCCGGTTGCTCATGCTCCAAGAAGCTCTCTGCCGACGGATCTCTTTGTAAAGATTCCTGTCCAACCACCGAATTATACCTATCTGGCGCCTCTGCCTGTTCCACCTGTGCCCAAAACACCGTTCCGAACGTGGCCCAAGACGGCTGCGTGGGAAAGACATCGTGCGCTCCGGGCTTCTTGAACGTCGCCGGCACCTTCTGCGTCTCTTCGTGCTCGGTCGATTCTTCGATAGAAGGGTCTTCCAATCAGTGCGTCTCCTGCGCCTCCAAAGACCCTCTCAGCCAGTTTTCGTCGGGTCAGTGCGTCTGCGTGTCCGGCGCCGCCAGAGCCACTTCGTCTTCATTTTGCGCCTGCAACCAAAACTTCACTCCCGCGTCTGGCTCCTGCTCCTGTTCCAAGAAGCTCTCTTCGGACGGCTAGACCTGTTCTGAAAAGTGCCCAGCCTCTGAGGTCGCTTTAGGAAATGGAGTTCAGTGTTCTGTTTGTCAATCTGGAGAAATACCAAATGAAGCTCAAACCGAATGCAAGCAGATCATCACTTCATGCCCGTCTAATTAGTATATTGCGTTGAATAAGTATCAATGTGTTTCCACCTGCGAGAAATCATTAATAGACGGAAATAATTGCGTCGCAAAATGTACCAACAAATTAGCAGATGTAAGCAATACGCTATGCGTTCCTCAGTGTTCAATCTACCAGGAAGAGAAAGCTGGAAGCTGTGTGTGTATTTAAGGCTACGCTGTGTCCGGCATGTAGTGCGTTTGCGATTCTGACGGCGGTTATTCGATTATCGACGGATCGTGTAAGTGCGATGAGTCTAAAGGAAGAAAGTGGAAGAACAATCAGTGTGGTTGTGACGACCTCCTTGGTTACTTCCAGTACCCAGGTCAGAAATAGTGCGCATGCAAGAAAGAGCTTGGGTTCTAATTCGATAGTGGTTTATAAAAATGTATGTGTGATTATAACAGAGGTTTCTTCGCATTACCAGTTTAGAACACACGTACAGGATATTTCAGTTGTTAGTGCGATTCAACCAGGAAGTATGTGAATGATACTTCGGCTGCAACTCTCACCTGCGTGAAGAGAAATAAATCTAATGCTTAGGTGGTCGGAATAGTTAGTGTTATTCTTATAGTGCTTATAATCATAATCGTTCTAGCTATTCTTTACAAGAAGAAGAGGTCTAAGGAGGACGATAAACTGGTGAATCTCAACAAATCTCAGAGCAAGTCCAGAACATCAGATTCCAGTCCTAAGATCCTGAACCTGAAGGATCCGAAATAACCACGTAATATTCGCAAGCCTAGCCAGCTCAAGATACGCCCAATTCGTCTCTCCTCTCCAGTGCCAATGCCGTAGAGTTTTTAGTCTTTAAGCACTGAAACGTCACCTGACTAGGACGAATTAATAGATAACACAAAAGATGCTCTCTTAACAGAAAACGCCATTGACCAGTCCAACCAGTTCAAAGACGAAATTCCAGATTACACTTCTGACAGATAGTTCTCTCAGTTTTCGTCGCATTCGAGCAGGAACTCACCTGAATTCCTCAACAATAAATAAAACGTTTTGAAGCCGAAAAAGATTAAAAGAACCGTTATAGCTGATATAGCCTCACTCGGAACTCAAAACGTGAGCACAGAAACGATCAAAAAGAACATTAAAATTTGCCAGCAGAAAACAAGCGTAAAATTAACAGTCGTCAAGGGGCTACAACCGATGAAGAAAACAATTAAACCCGATAAATGGCTGGACATCATCTGAAACAGAACTTTATCATTTATTTTTAACTTAATTAAGTAATTTAATTTTTTACAATATTTACAATATTCCAAATATAACAGTTAATAATAGTTAATATTATTGCCATCCAACTATTGACAATAGCTTACTTTTGACAATAATTGATAATAAGACGATAATTGTCATTAACTTTTCACATAAATAGTGTATTTAGATCATGGATTTAGAGTCCTTTTAATAACTATAGTAATAATATATATTGCTATTATTCTTCAATGGAGTGGTGTAAATTTGAAGCGCGATATTTAATTTTTGTGTATATATGTGTAAACTCAATTATGTAAAATATTCAACTTTAGCAATGAATTAACTTATAGTTAACGATAATAAAATAATATTATTTAATGTTATATTTCTATTATATATCTCACTTCCGCGAGACGGCGCAAACAGACTTCATTTTGAAAGCAAAAACATGGGCTCTCGCACGCCAGTGTTTCCACTTACAAAACATGCTCAGCCTGTCATTTATGCCCACTCAGTAAAGACCCAATAGGGCCCTCACTGAGTCGTTAGCGGACTAGTTTCACGTGATTCGCTAACTTTATATTAAGAAACTGGTTCTCGCTTCCCAGTTTCTCTTTGCTCGTTATTTCCTTCGGCTTGCACGGGAGGTTGATTCGTTGTATTGGCATTGCTTGGTGGTGGTTGCCTTTGATGCATCGTTTCATCAACTTGATTAGGTTCCAAGGTCCCTTTTAGTTTATTTGTTTTTCGCATGCTAGTGGCACTTAAAAAAAGTGTTAACACTTTGAGAACTCAGTGCACGGCATCCATGTAAAATATAACGATAGTAGCTTTTGGTATAGTTGTAATATTTATATTTTAAGTATGAGAATTTATTGGGCTGAGCAGTTTAGGTTAAAGTCTGGTAGTTTTATGATTAGTAATTTTTCATTCATTTTATAGAATTTAATATGTTTGAAATTATATATTTAACAAGCTATTTATTAAATACTACTTCAATACAAATGATCAAAAACTCAATTATTTCAAATACTAACTTAGAAAATGCTTAATGAAATCTAAAGCGATGAAGTCCTGAATATCACGGACTTATATTTTTCAAATGAACGTGTTGAACCATATTGGAGTAATTAGAGTCTAAAAATTTGAAAATTTATGATTCTTTCTGATGAACCATTTAAACGCATAAATGAACTATATATGCAGTGCTTCTACCAAAATTTAAAGAAACTCTCGTACTTATTTATTAAAAACGCAAGTTTGTCTTACACAAGATATTTAAGGAAGTTCGAAGATTCAGAAAAGATGAAATGTATGAATATAAAAAATAACTAATAAAATACTAAAAAATAACACAACATTGTAAATTGTTAAGATATTGAATTATACACATTTCCACAATAATGAACACACAACTAATAAATACTATATCTCTTAAAATCTAGGGGGTTCAAAAATGAGCTAAAGCACACATTATAATACTTTAGACTATTGATTTAAAACACTGTGGGCGTCACCATGGAGGAAATAGAGCGAGAGCTCCACACCACAGATGGATGACGAGTTATAGAATTCGTATAACTTCTAATGAACAGTATATCACTGAAATACTGAACACTCGATTTGATGGTTGAAATACTCAATTAGACATCGAAAGTTTAATTCTGAGCAATTTACATGCATGATATCTTAACTATTAAGAGTTACGGGTAAAATTGGAAACTGCAGATTTGCTGACGAAATATAAAGTTAACCAGATATAATTATCTGTGGGTAATCAACAGTTTGCCATAAGAATGCAAACTGAATTTTTTGTAAAATTAGAAAACTCAAATTCTGAAGCTTGAAGCGGACGCTTTGGAACTCAATCTCAATTGTTGGTGCACATCCAGAGATACTCTGGAAAATACAATTACTTTTGCATCTGATCAAAAAGATTTATTCAAATAGGACAAATTTAGACCCGGGTTTGAAATATCTGACTTATAAACTTAGACAAACTAAGTAAAAGCAAATAACTGAAGAATTTTAGGAAGTCTGTCTGGATGAAATTTTGAGATTTATAATTTTTGTATCATTTAAGCGTCAGTCCGAGAGCAAAAAATATGAAACGCTAGCAGAATGATAATTTTGACAATATTTGAACTGCTTTTATTAGAGACACTCCCAGCTTTAAGATTTCATGTGCGTGTCTATAAATAGAAATTTTTAAGAATTTATTTCTTTATATTATTTGAAAACTAACGCATTTTAATCACTTCATTAATGATAATTTAGTAATGCTAAATCTGAGTTAATAATAATTAATTTAAAAATCTGAATCACAGAATCGCAGCTATATTTAACTTATATGATAGGCCGCTTATATAAACATAAATTAATCTGATAAATTAATCATTCTTTAACATTTGCACGATTTGAATTCCAATACGGTACAATTACAACCTGCCGATTAGCATTTATTACTTAAATAGATAAAGGAAAATGAATAGTTGAAAATAATCTATTTACCTCAAATTATAAAATTGTCATTTAAAAGAAGAGTAGTTTGGAGTGTTCTGATATTATTATTCAGATCTATATTATATAATAGTACAAAATAGTAATTCAAACAAACAGTGAAAATCTGAGATATTTTCTGATAATTGAGGAGTGACTATAAACATTTTCAAATAACATTCACGGCTTAGACTGTAAGCTTGCGTTTACCAAATTAAAAACATTTTTGGAGATATGAAATTTTGCTGATATAATATCAAAAGCATTACACACTTTGAATAAGTAATTCAACAATACAATATCACATACTTTAATTAGAGTACTGCTGTGATAATTCAATAAATTAGTAAAAGTGAGTGTCTTCAATAACTTGAGAAATAGCAAGAGATGAGCCGTCTCTATTTATGTCGAGTCCTATAACATTCTAATATAAGTATATTGATATAAACTAGCCCTCTAGGGTTCTTATTTAAATTACAAAATATAGCTCCAGTTCTCAAAGTGTTATTGACAAAGTGTCATTGTCACTGAAGCTTGAAGCGGACGCTTTGGAACTCAATCTCAATTGTTGGTGCACATCCAGAGATACTCTGGAAAATACAATTACTTTTGCATCTGATCAAAAAGATTTATTCAAATAGGACAAATTTAGACCCGGGTTTGAAATATCTGACTTATAAACTTAGACAAACTAAGTAAAAGCAAATAACTGAAGAATTTTAGGATGAAATTTTGAGATTTAGAATTTTTGTATCATTTAAGCGTCAGTTTGAGAGCAAAAAATATGAAACACTAACAGAATGATAATTTTGTCAATATTTTAACTGCTCTTATTAGAAACACTCCCGGCTTTAATCTTTGTTGAGATATCATGTTCGTGTCTATAAATAGAAATTTTTAAGAATTTATTTCTTTATATTATTTGAAAACTAACGCATTTTAATCACTTCATTAATGATAATTTAGTAATGCTAAATCTAAGTTAATAATAATTAATTTCAAATTGTGATTCCCAAAATCGTGGTTATATATAACTTATATGGCAGGCCACATATATAAACGTCCGATAAATTATTCATTCTTTAACATTTGCACGATTTGAATTCAAATACTGAACAATTACAACCTGCCACGAATAGTTGAAAATAATCTATTTACCTCAAACTATTAAATTTTCATATGTTCTGATATTATTATACAGATTTATATTAAATTATAGTACAAAATTCAAACAAAAACTGAAAATATGAGATATTTTTTGATAAATGAGGAGTGACTACAAACATTTTCAAATAACATTCACGGCTTAGACACCACAATAAAGAGATATGTGTCGCATGCTAGTGGCACTTAAGTTGTGTCAGATTCAGTCACATTTCTATGTACATATTCATAAATTCGTAATGTGAGAAATATCATGTAAGAATGGTAACTGGCACATCTGAATAGTTTACTTGTAGTTTATATGCCAGTTGCGTGTACTAATTAGCTTTAAATAGAATACTAGAGTCTTATTATAGTTATTGAAATGAAATATATGTTCTATCTTGAAATATTTATCACGTAAATGAGTGTGGAGATGAAAGACTTAACGATCACTCAACTATAATACGTCAGTACCTCATTTCCAAAGCGTAGAGCACAAGTTATAGCCCTTGCTGTTGCAACCTACTAATTTTTATTTAAGTCAAATACTTTCCAATGCGTAATATCACTCGGCGTAGCCACACGTGTTAATATGGTTGTAGTCTACTTTTGACCTCGATTAGTAATTTGAATTTGTAAAATTTAGCAACTATCAGGAGTACTTGATGTAGCTGAAATTAGTTCAATTGCAAGCTAACTCAATGCATTAAGAAGTAAATAAACTATTCGTCATTTTCTGCCATATTTCGGCACTCTCAATAACTTGAAGAAGATAAATACTATGTAACATATCTAAATTACTCAGAAAGCAAACCGATCGTCACGGTTCAGACGCAGAGTGTGTCACACGCTATTAAATCCAACTAATAAGCGTTAGAAAACTGAGAAAAACATTATAACGCGTTAGAAAATGAAAATACGTTAGAAACTTTTCTAACGTACATGACGTTAGAAATTAAATCATTATTTGCACTATATTTTAATAAACAATATATATCGACTTTACAGTTACATTATACCGTACTGAAGTAATCAAACTAATTTAAATGAATAAATTCATTCAATTAAAGCTTTAAGGTACGTTTAATAAATGGTAAAATGAAATATAATATTATACTTGTTTAACAACTATATATTATCTTTCTACGTTATATTTAAGCACTATAAGCAAAAGAATGAATATTAAATGTGTAAATTACTCATTGACATCCTTTTTAGCATACAGAATATTTCTAAATATTTCAAATATTTTAAGTGAAATGGAGAACTAGTATATTATTATTTGAATAATACTATAATATGTCAATCCCCACAAAATAAATCAAAGTGTAACGTGCTTTTAACGTCTGCTTTTACGCGAAAAAAGTTAGAAATCCTTAACGTGCGTTAGAAATCAAACGTTGGGTGGCTCTACACGCTATCAACTCCAAATAGTAGCGCGACGGTCTCCATATGTACCGTTATCGATTGAACTTTAGGTTAAAATGCATTTGCACCGTGTTACATAGAAACGGCAATAGTCTGGAAAAGAGCTTGGAGCTTAGTCTAACGGTGATATATTAAAGTGGTTTCACTGCAAAGTTTCAAGAACTTGCTGAGAGATAATAGCTTTTCGGTTATTTAGTGTTCAACGGCGCTTTGTTTGGCGAAAGAAACGCAAGTCCGTAATCATACACCAGAAATCACAATCGTCTTACAACTACTTTATTAGACTGGACGTTGTCACTATAGCTGAACTACATGTCATTTGATGCCTCGCTTTCCAACGCGCTATTTGGTCCAGTCATTGAGTGACTCGTGTTTTTGAAAATGTATTATCATTTCATAGTAATTATATATTAAATTTCTGTTCAGATATCATCTATATTTGATGGGAAATCAATAGACTGCTCACTTTGCAGAAAATCATGAGTTTGGTCAAATTTCTTGCATTTTAGGTCAATTATTCCTATTTTGCGTCAGTTATCGTTTTTATTCATTTTGACTAACTTTTGGCTATGATTTGACAGGCTTTTCTAAGACAGGTAATTTATCCTCTTTCTTTTTCTAAGTTTCCTTTTGATGAGACGTTGCGTCCGATTGGGGTTTTTTAGTTGTCTTTTGATCTTGTTACTTTTAGACTGGGGGCTTTTTCTCTTTCTGCTTCTGAGCGTCCTTTGGCTTTGTATTGTCAGGCGCTATTTCTTCGATATTCTTCGTAGGTTCAGCTTTCTAACTTACTTTAGTCTTTTTCTTCTCGTTTTCAGGCTGGACTTCGGCATTGCTTGTCTTTTAAGTGATCTTCTTGTTGTCAAACTTCTTTTTGGTTTATTTGAACTTACGCATCACTGCCGCCGCTGTATCAAATTAACTTTACAATTCTCTTTATAATTTGGCGATCTTCTCTTTGAGAGACTAAATTTTCTTGTCATTGCCTTTCGCGTTGTGGATTACTTTGGTCTGGGTGGGTTTGTCAGGTTTTTTCTTTGTGGGCGTATCCTCCTTGTTTAACTTATTTGAAGTTAACGATAATAATAAATAAATATTATTTAATGTTATATTTCTTTTATATATACCTAATTAAATAATATAATATTTTCACAGGAGTCTATGCCTTCAGATGTAGTCAGTATAAATGATATAAATATGTGGTGTTAAATTTTTAAGAGGAGTAATCTAACTACAATTTCACTTCAAGGTAAGAAATACTACGACACTATTCAGTTTTGTCTCTATATATGTATTTCGTCCACAAGGTGGACGAAGTGAAAAGGTGTCAAAATATTTTAATTCAATTTATATTTATTAGGGCGTGACCTGATCTTTTTACATTTTTAGAACCGCTTTATATTTAATTGTAGAATCTCACTTATTGCAAGCCCGAACTTGATCTACGCTTAATCCAAAATCTATTGTTTATTAAAATAATTGTAGTTATAATAACAGAAATCTTTTAATTCACTGTATATAACATAATAAATTCATCTATTACCATTGTTTTCAACAATAACAAAATAGAATGATTTCTGAAAAAAAATAGTTATGATTATAGTCTTCAAATAAATAGTTTACTGAGTAAAGATGTGAGCTTAACGTATTTAAGTATTTGATAAACATTAATATAATTTTACCATCTTATTTATCATTTTATGTATTTGCTTTTATTTCTTAACTAATTCATAGTTGCTGGTGGGTTCATATAATTTGCAGATGTATTTGAAAACTGAGAAACATTTGACATATATAAGTTGACAAGTATTGAACACATAATCCGAATTGAAGAATGAAGTGTAAATAGACGCAAGTGCAAGTTTGAGCTGAATAATCTTAAATTTTTTAGTAATAATGCGAAGAATAAAAGAAAACATTTATGAATAATAAATTATGATTAATAAATCACCATGTTGCGACAGAACAGCCCAATGACCGCATATATGCTGCAAAGTCTGCAGAAACATGACCTGCATAATTAGCAGATAACCATGCTACTTACATTAAACACTGATATTAAGCAGGCGATATGTTTGAAGAGATACTTGATATTTGTTGTTTAAGTTAATCTATTTGTGCTTAAAACTAAGAGTTTGTTACAACTGCGTTAACTTTTGTGACTACTGAATCTATTTTTAAGTTTGTTTAAGTGAAGCTACTTTATACAAATTATTGATTACTATTAATTAACGTGGTAACAGCTGAAAATTTATTTGAAGTTTCGTCTTTAAAACTATTTATTATCGTCTGTGTATTAATATTCTAATCAGAAACGAATTATAACTGTTATGTTACACCGTTTATTTTTGACTCAATTGAAGTTTGAGAACCTGTGAGTTGCGTTTTTAAGGTGTCAAGTTTCGTGTTCGCGCTTGAAACGGAGGAATCTAAAGTTGTGAAACGAGTATTAAATGTTGTAGCTAGATCAGTAATTTAGTCTTTTTGAGCAGTGAAATTATTTTTAATATTCACTTGATTTTCATTTATGAGAGTAGTTAGAGTATCTAGCTTAGTTTTAAGCGTGCTATTAATTGTAGATAAGTCAGCTCTGTTATCATTTTAAAAGTTTGTAATGTGCGAATCCATTAAGTTTAATGTAGATTATATATTCGTTCTAAAATCAGTAATTTGGTCTTTTTACGCAGTAAAATTATTCTTAACATTCACTTAATTGTCGTTAATAAAATTTGTTAGTCTATTGAATTCAGTATTAATTTAGTCTGTTGTTTGGAGGTGTTTGTTTTCAATTTATCCAGTCATTGTACTGAACTAATTTGTGTTTTCTGTTCTCAGATCATTTATGCTTTTATGAATCGTTTAATTTGTGTTGATTATATTATTATTGGTAGCAAGATCGTTATCATTTATATTTTTAACTAACGCTGTTATATTGCTGATTATGAGCTGCTCCAAACCTATAAAAGCCGTTTTAAGTTCAAGTTCTGTTTTCGTTATTTCAGTTCTGAGCTCATTTCCCAAAATAGTAGCATTTTTTTGAGTTATTGAAAATTGATCAATAACATTAACGCAGAAAGAAACGTTCAAATAAAACCCGAAATCGCATTCACATAAATTAATTTAATCGTTGAAAATAAAAGGATGTTCGCAAATAACAGTATAATTAGAAAGTAAAGTTGAAAATTGTGGTTATTATTGGCATAGACCGTATGTGATATAATAATTCGGTGTTTTACATATATTTGCACATATTAAAGTTTCAAGTTCAGTCTAAGTCGCAATGAAAGAAGATACACCGAATTTAGTCATATTCTCAATACAAACTGATAGAGAAGCTATTTAAACATGAATATCAGCATATATCTTTGAACAAATATACCCATTTGAAGCACTT
Source organism: Hexamita inflata (assembly GCA_963988835.1). Taxonomy (NCBI): domain Eukaryota; phylum Fornicata; order Diplomonadida; family Hexamitidae; genus Hexamita; species Hexamita inflata. The sequence continues at coordinate 659,990 of CAXDID010001221.1, forward strand.
AATTAGTAGTTGAAACCAGTTAAAATAGATTATGCTATATTAAAAGATGAGAGTGTCTAGTTTACTTAATTTACTATAGCAGATGAAAAATTACTTTTAAATCTGAAAGAAATATTTACTTCCGTTATTTAAACAATTATAATAGATTTTAATATTAGAGCTGAAATTTTAATACCATGTGCTATAAATTCTAGTTATGACTGTTTTATATTAATGTCACATTGCATACATATTAAAGCCCCTGCTAACATGGAATAATTAATCATTACAAATATATCTGAATCAATAATATCTTATTTTACAGTGTTGAAACCAAACACTGAAAATTAACTAACTTATTACATTTACAGTTATATATCTGATTTTTTAGTAGTTTCCGTATATATGAACATATGATTTGATTATTATGCAGAAAATATTTACTTGTTTATTACAATAGTATTTATGTTTTTGAGTTTTTAGCAATATTAATATTATATATTGTCAACTAATAAGTATTTATCACATAAATTAGATGATTACTAAGCTCCATTTGATAGTTATTTAAATAATATTATTATAGAAGATATTATTTACATTGTTAGTGAAATACAAGACATGTTCCTTTAAAATCAAATACTTTCCAATGCGTAATATCACTCGGCGTAGCCACACGTGTTAATATGGTTGTAGTCTACTTTTGACCTCGATTAGTAATTTGAATTTGTAAAATTTAGCAACTATCAGGAGTACTTGATGTAGCTGAAATTAGTTCAATTGCAAGCTAACTCAATGCATTAAGAAGTAAATAAACTATTCGTCATTTTCTGCCATATTTCGGCACTCTCAATAACTTGAAGAAGATAAATACTATGTAACATATCTAAATTACTCAGAAAGCAAACCGATCGTCACGGTTCAGACGCAGAGTGTGTCACACGCTATTAAATCCAACTAATAAGCGTTAGAAAACTGAGAAAAACATTATAACGCGTTAGAAAATGAAAATACGTTAGAAACTTTTCTAACGTACATGACGTTAGAAATTAAATCATTATTTGCACTATATTTTAATAAACAATATATATCGACTTTACAGTTACATTATACCGTACTGAAGTAATCAAACTAATTTAAATGAATAAATTCATTCAATTAAAGCTTTAAGGTACGTTTAATAAATGGTAAAATGAAATATAATATTATACTTGTTTAACAACTATATATTATCTTTCTACGTTATATTTAAGCACTATAAGCAAAAGAATGAATATTAAATGTGTAAATTACTCATTGACATCCTTTTTAGCATACAGAATATTTCTAAATATTTCAAATATTTTAAGTGAAATGGAGAACTAGTATATTATTATTTGAATAATACTATAATATGTCAATCCCCACAAAATAAATCAAAGTGTAACGTGCTTTTAACGTCTGCTTTTACGCGAAAAAAGTTAGAAATCCTTAACGTGCGTTAGAAATCAAACGTTGGGTGGCTCTACACGCTATCAACTCCAAATAGTAGCGCGACGGTCTCCATATGTACCGTTATCGATTGAACTTTAGGTTAAAATGCATTTGCACCGTGTTACATAGAAACGGCAATAGTCTGGAAAAGAGCTTGGAGCTTAGTCTAACGGTGATATATTAAAGTGGTTTCACTGCAAAGTTTCAAGAACTTGCTGAGAGATAATAGCTTTTCGGTTATTTAGTGTTCAACGGCGCTTTGTTTGGCGAAAGAAACGCAAGTCCGTAATCATACACCAGAAATCACAATCGTCTTACAACTACTTTATTAGACTGGACGTTGTCACTATAGCTGAACTACATGTCATTTGATGCCTCGCTTTCCAACGCGCTATTTGGTCCAGTCATTGAGTGACTCGTGTTTTTGAAAATGTATTATCATTTCATAGTAATTATATATTAAATTTCTGTTCAGATATCATCTATATTTGATGGGAAATCAATAGACTGCTCACTTTGCAGAAAATCATGAGTTTGGTCAAATTTCTTGCATTTTAGGTCAAATATTCCTATTTTGCGTCAGTTATCGTTTTTATTCATTTTGACTAACTTTTGGCTATGATTTGACAGGCTTTTCTAAGACAGGTAATTTATCCTCTTTCTTTTTCTAAGTTTCCTTTTGATGAGACGTTGCGTCCGATTGGGGTTTTTTAGTTGTCTTTTGATCTTGTTACTTTTAGACTGGGGGCTTTTTCTCTTTCTGCTTCTGAGCGTCCTTTGGCTTTGTATTGTCAGGCGCTATTTCTTCGATATTCTTCGTAGGTTCAGCTTTCTAACTTACTTTAGTCTTTTTCTTCTCGTTTTCAGGCTGGACTTCGGCATTGCTTGTCTTTTAAGTGATCTTCTTGTTGTCAAACTTCTTTTTGGTTTATTTGAACTTACGCATCACTGCCGCCGCTGTATCAAATTAACTTTACAATTCTCTTTATAATTTGGCGATCTTCTCTTTGAGAGACTAAATTTTCTTGTCATTGCCTTTCGCGTTGTGGATTACTTTGGTCTGGGTGGGTTTGTCAGGTTTTTTCTTTGTGGGCGTATCCTCCTTGTTTAACTTATTTGAAGTTAACGATAATAATAAATAAATATTATTTAATGTTATATTTCTTTTATATATACCTAATTAAATAATATAATATTTTCACAGGAGTCTATGCCTTCAGATGTAGTCAGTATAAATGATATAAATATGTGGTGTTAAATTTTTAAGAGGAGTAATCTAACTACAATTTCACTTCAAGGTAAGAAATACTACGACACTATTCAGTTTTGTCTCTATATATGTATTTCGTCCACAAGGTGGACGAAGTGAAAAGGTGTCAAAATATTTTAATTCAATTTATATTTATTAGGGCGTGACCTGATCTTTTTACATTTTTAGAACCGCTTTATATTTAATTGTAGAATCTCACTTATTGCAAGCCCGAACTTGATCTACGCTTAATCCAAAATCTATTGTTTATTAAAATAATTGTAGTTATAATAACAGAAATCTTTTAATTCACTGTATATAACATAATAAATTCATCTATTACCATTGTTTTCAACAATAACAAAATAGAATGATTTCTGAAAAAAAATAGTTATGATTATAGTCTTCAAATAAATAGTTTACTGAGTAAAGATGTGAGCTTAACGTATTTAAGTATTTGATAAACATTAATATAATTTTACCATCTTATTTATCATTTTATGTATTTGCTTTTATTTCTTAACTAATTCATAGTTGCTGGTGGGTTCATATAATTTGCAGATGTATTTGAAAACTGAGAAACATTTGACATATATAAGTTGACAAGTATTGAACACATAATCCGAATTGAAGAATGAAGTGTAAATAGACGCAAGTGCAAGTTTGAGCTGAATAATCTTAAATTTTTTAGTAATAATGCGAAGAATAAAAGAAAACATTTATGAATAATAAATTATGATTAATAAATCACCATGTTGCGACAGAACAGCCCAATGACCGCATATATGCTGCAAAGTCTGCAGAAACATGACCTGCATAATTAGCAGATAACCATGCTACTTACATTAAACACTGATATTAAGCAGGCGATATGTTTGAAGAGATACTTGATATTTGTTGTTTAAGTTAATCTATTTGTGCTTAAAACTAAGAGTTTGTTACAACTGCGTTAACTTTTGTGACTACTGAATCTATTTTTAAGTTTGTTTAAGTGAAGCTACTTTATACAAATTATTGATTACTATTAATTAACGTGGTAACAGCTGAAAATTTATTTGAAGTTTCGTCTTTAAAACTATTTATTATCGTCTGTGTATTAATATTCTAATCAGAAACGAATTATAACTGTTATGTTACACCGTTTATTTTTGACTCAATTGAAGTTTGAGAACCTGTGAGTTGCGTTTTTAAGGTGTCAAGTTTCGTGTTCGCGCTTGAAACGGAGGAATCTAAAGTTGTGAAACGAGTATTAAATGTTGTAGCTAGATCAGTAATTTAGTCTTTTTGAGCAGTGAAATTATTTTTAATATTCACTTGATTTTCATTTATGAGAGTAGTTAGAGTATCTAGCTTAGTTTTAAGCGTGCTATTAATTGTAGATAAGTCAGCTCTGTTATCATTTTAAAAGTTTGTAATGTGCGAATCCATTAAGTTTAATGTAGATTATATATTCGTTCTAAAATCAGTAATTTGGTCTTTTTACGCAGTAAAATTATTCTTAACATTCACTTAATTGTCGTTAATAAAATTTGTTAGTCTATTGAATTCAGTATTAATTTAGTCTGTTGTTTGGAGGTGTTTGTTTTCAATTTATCCAGTCATTGTACTGAACTAATTTGTGTTTTCTGTTCTCAGATCATTTATGCTTTTATGAATCGTTTAATTTGTGTTGATTATATTATTATTGGTAGCAAGATCGTTATCATTTATATTTTTAACTAACGCTGTTATATTGCTGATTATGAGCTGCTCCAAACCTATAAAAGCCGTTTTAAGTTCAAGTTCTGTTTTCGTTATTTCAGTTCTGAGCTCATTTCCCAAAATAGTAGCATTTTTTTGAGTTATTGAAAATTGATCAATAACATTAACGCAGAAAGAAACGTTCAAATAAAACCCGAAATCGCATTCACATAAATTAATTTAATCGTTGAAAATAAAAGGATGTTCGCAAATAACAGTATAATTAGAAAGTAAAGTTGAAAATTGTGGTTATTATTGGCATAGACCGTATGTGATATAATAATTCGGTGTTTTACATATATTTGCACATATTAAAGTTTCAAGTTCAGTCTAAGTCGCAATGAAAGAAGATACACCGAATTTAGTCATATTCTCAATACAAACTGATAGAGAAGCTATTTAAACATGAATATCAGCATATATCTTTGAACAAATATACCCATTTGAAGCACTTAATTAGTAGTTGAAACCAGTTAAAATAGATTATGCTATATTAAAAGATGAGAGTGTCTAGTTTACTTAATTTACTATAGCAGATGAAAAATTACTTTTAAATCTGAAAGAAATATTTACTTCCGTTATTTAAACAATTATAATAGATTTTAATATTAGAGCTGAAATTTTAATACCATGTGCTATAAATTCTAGTTATGACTGTTTTATATTAATGTCACATTGCATACATATTAAAGCCCCTGCTAACATGGAATAATTAATCATTACAAATATATCTGAATCAATAATATCTTATTTTACAGTGTTGAAACCAAACACTGAAAATTAACTAACTTATTACATTTACAGTTATATATCTGATTTTTTAGTAGTTTCCGTATATATGAACATATGATTTGATTATTATGCAGAAAATATTTACTTGTTTATTACAATAGTATTTATGTTTTTGAGTTTTTAGCAATATTAATATTATATATTGTCAACTAATAAGTATTTATCACATAAATTAGATGATTACTAAGCTCCATTTGATAGTTATTTAAATAATATTATTATAGAAGATATTATTTACATTGTTAGTGAAATACAAGACATGTTCCTTTAAAATCAAATACTTTCCAATGCGTAATATCACTCGGCGTAGCCACACGTGTTAATATGGTTGTAGTCTACTTTTGACCTCGATTAGTAATTTGAATTTGTAAAATTTAGCAACTATCAGGAGTACTTGATGTAGCTGAAATTAGTTCAATTGCAAGCTAACTCAATGCATTAAGAAGTAAATAAACTATTCGTCATTTTCTGCCATATTTCGGCACTCTCAATAACTTGAAGAAGATAAATACTATGTAACATATCTAAATTACTCAGAAAGCAAACCGATCGTCACGGTTCAGACGCAGAGTGTGTCACACGCTATTAAATCCAACTAATAAGCGTTAGAAAACTGAGAAAAACATTATAACGCGTTAGAAAATGAAAATACGTTAGAAACTTTTCTAACGTACATGACGTTAGAAATTAAATCATTATTTGCACTATATTTTAATAAACAATATATATCGACTTTACAGTTACATTATACCGTACTGAAGTAATCAAACTAATTTAAATGAATAAATTCATTCAATTAAAGCTTTAAGGTACGTTTAATAAATGGTAAAATGAAATATAATATTATACTTGTTTAACAACTATATATTATCTTTCTACGTTATATTTAAGCACTATAAGCAAAAGAATGAATATTAAATGTGTAAATTACTCATTGACATCCTTTTTAGCATACAGAATATTTCTAAATATTTCAAATATTTTAAGTGAAATGGAGAACTAGTATATTATTATTTGAATAATACTATAATATGTCAATCCCCACAAAATAAATCAAAGTGTAACGTGCTTTTAACGTCTGCTTTTACGCGAAAAAAGTTAGAAATCCTTAACGTGCGTTAGAAATCAAACGTTGGGTGGCTCTACACGCTATCAACTCCAAATAGTAGCGCGACGGTCTCCATATGTACCGTTATCGATTGAACTTTAGGTTAAAATGCATTTGCACCGTGTTACATAGAAACGGCAATAGTCTGGAAAAGAGCTTGGAGCTTAGTCTAACGGTGATATATTAAAGTGGTTTCACTGCAAAGTTTCAAGAACTTGCTGAGAGATAATAGCTTTTCGGTTATTTAGTGTTCAACGGCGCTTTGTTTGGCGAAAGAAACGCAAGTCCGTAATCATACACCAGAAATCACAATCGTCTTACAACTACTTTATTAGACTGGACGTTGTCACTATAGCTGAACTACATGTCATTTGATACCTCGCTTTCCAACGCGCTATTTGGTCCAGTCATTGAGTGACTCGTGTTTTTGAAAATGTATTATCACTTCATAGTAATTATATATTAAATTTCTGTTCAGATATCATCTATATTTGATGGGAAATCAATAGACTGCTCACTTTGCAGAAAATCATGAGTTTGGTCAAATTTCCTGCATTTTAGGTCAAATATTTTATTCATACTTGGCGCTCCTGAATTTATATCTGTGTAGTCTTCACATATTTAGACGCATCCACTCCCCGAATGGACAACTATGGTGAGAACAACTGCTAATTATGTACTACAGTGTGCATCTCACCTGTATGACATGATAGTATGTGTTTGATTGAGTGTAAATTGGAAAAATATCACGCGCCCTCCACTTCTGGATATTAGTCAGAGACAAAACAATACAGTAAGATCCAGAATACAATTGTATTAATGACTGGACATTATATTTGTGCATACGAGTCGTTGCACTGTATTAATTAACTCTTAATATCTTGAGGGTTCAAAGACGAGCTAAAGCACACATTATAATACTTTAGACTATTGATTTAAAACACTGTGGGCGTCACCATGGAGGAAATAGAGCGAGAGCTCCACACCACAGATGGATGACGAGTTATAGAATTCGTATAACTTCTAATGAACAGTATATCACTGAAATACTGAACACTCGATTTGATGGTTGAAATACTCAATTAGACATCGAAAGTTTAATTCTGAGCAATTTACATGCATGATATCTTAACTATTAAGAGTTACGGGTAAAATTGGAAACTGCAGATTTGCTGACGAAATATAAAGTTAACCAGATATAATTATCTGTGGGTAATCAACAGTTTGCCATAAGAATGCAAACTGAATTTTTTGTAAAATTAGAAAACTCAAATTCTGAAGCTTGAAGCGGACGCTTTGGAACTCAATCTCAATTGTTGGTGCACATCCAGAGATACTCTGGAAAATACAATTACTTTTGCATCTGATCAAAAAGATTTATTCAAATAGGACAAATTTAGACCCGGGTTTGAAATATCTGACTTATAAACTTAGACAAACTAAGTAAAAGCAAATAACTGAAGAATTTTAGGATGAAATTTTGAGATTTAGAATTTTTGTATCATTTAAGCGTCAGTTTGAGAGCAAAAAATATGAAACACTAACAGAATGATAATTTTGTCAATATTTTAACTTCTCTTATTAGAAACACTCCCAGCTTTAAGATTTCATGTGCGTGTCTATAAATAGAAATTTTTAAGAATTTATTTCTTTATATTATTTGAAAACTAACGCATTTTAATCACTTCATTAATGATAATTTAGTAATGCTAAATCTAAGTTAATAATAATTAATTTCAAATTGTGATTCCCAAAATCGTGGTTATATATAACTTATATGGCAGGCCACATATATAAACGTCCGATAAATTATTCATTCTTTAACATTTGCACGATTTGAATTCAAATACTGAACAATTACAACCTGCCACGAATAGTTGAAAATAATCTATTTACCTCAAACTATTAAATTTTCATATGTTCTGATATTATTATACAGATTTATATTAAATTATAGTACAAAATTCAAACAAAAACTGAAAATATGAGATATTTTTTGATAAATGAGGAGTGACTACAAACATTTTCAAATAACATTCACGGCTTAGACACCACAATAAAGAGATATGTGTCGCATGCTAGTGGCACTTAAGTTGTGTCAGATTCAGTCACATTTCTATGTACATATTCATAAATTCGTAATGTGAGAAATATCATGTAAGAATGGTAACTGGCACATCTGAATAGTTTACTTGTAGTTTATATGCCAGTTGCGTGTACTAATTAGCTTTAAATAGAATACTAGAGTCTTATTATAGTTATTGAAATGAAATATATGTTCTATCTTGAAATATTTATCACGTAAATGAGTGTGGAGATGAAAGACTTAACGCTCACTCAACTATAATACGTCAGTACCTCATTTCCAAAGCGTAGAGCACAAGTTATAGCCCTTGCGGTTGCAACCTACTAATTTTTATTTAAGTCAAATACTTTCCAATGCGTAATATCACTCGGCGTAGCCACACGTGTTAATATGGTTGTAGTCTACTTTTGACCTCGATTAGTAATTTGAATTTGTAAAATTTAGCAATTATCAGGAGTACTTGATGTAGCTGAAATTAGTTCAATTGCAAGCTAACTCAATGCATTAAGAAGTAAATAAACTATTCGTCATTTTCTGCCATATTTCGGCACTCTCAATAACTTGAAGAAGATAAATACTATGTAACATATCTAAATTACTCAGAAAGCAAACCGATCGTCACGGTTCAGACGCAGAGTGTGTCACACGCTATTAAATCCAACTAATAAGCGTTAGAAAACTGAGAAAAACATTATAACGCGTTAGAAAATGAAAATACGTTAGAAACTTTTCTAACGTACATGACGTTAGAAATTAAATCATTATTTGCACTATATTTTAATAAACAATATATATCGACTTTACAGTTACATTATACCGTACTGAAGTAATCAAACTAATTTAAATGAATAAATTCATTCAATTAAAGCTTTAAGGTACGTTTAATAAATGGTAAAATGAAATATAATATTATACTTGTTTAACAACTATATATTATCTTTCTACGTTATATTTAAGCACTATAAGCAAAAGAATGAATATTAAATGTGTAAATTACTCATTGACATCCTTTTTAGCATACAGAATATTTCTAAATATTTCAAATATTTTAAGTGAAATGGAGAACTAGTATATTATTATTTGAATAATACTATAATATGTCAATCCCCACAAAATAAATCAAAGTGTAACGTGCTTTTAACGTCTGCTTTTACGCGAAAAAAGTTAGAAATCCTTAACGTGCGTTAGAAATCAAACGTTGGGTGGCTCTACACGCTATCAACTCCAAATAGTAGCGCGACGGTCTCCATATGTACCGTTATCGATTGAACTTTAGGTTAAAATGCATTTGCACCGTGTTACATAGAAACGGCAATAGTCTGGAAAAGAGCTTGGAGCTTAGTCTAACGGTGATATATTAAAGTGGTTTCACTGCAAAGTTTCAAGAACTTGCTGAGAGATAATAGCTTTTCGGTTATTTAGTGTTCAACGGCGCTTTGTTTGGCGAAAGAAACGCAAGTCCGTAATCATACACCAGAAATCACAATCGTCTTACAACTACTTTATTAGACTGGACGTTGTCACTATAGCTGAACTACATGTCATTTGATGCCTCGCTTTCCAACGCGCTATTTGGTCCAGTCATTGAGTGACTCGTGTTTTTGAAAATGTATTATCACTTCATAGTAATTATATATTAAATTTCTGTTCAGATATCATCTATATTTGATGGGAAATCAATAGACTGCTCACTTTGCAGAAAATCATGAGTTTGGTCAAATTTCCTGCATTTTAGGTCAAATATTTTATTCATACTTGGCGCTCCTGAATTTATATCTGTGTAGTCTTCACATATTTAGACGCATCCACTCCCCGAATGGACAACTATGGTGAGAACAACTGCTAATTATGTACTACAGTGTGCATCTCACCTGTATGACATGATAGTATGTGTTTGATTGAGTGTAAATTGGAAAAATATCACGCGCCCTCCACTTCTGGATATTAGTCAGAGACAAAACAATACAGTAAGATCCAGAATACAATTGTATTAATGACTGGACATTATATTTGTGCATACGAGTCGTTGCACTGTATTAATTAACTCTTAATATCTTGAGGGTTCAAAGACGAGCTAAAGCACACATTATAATACTTTAGACTATTGATTTAAAACACTGTGGGCGTCACCATGGAGGAAATAGAGCGAGAGCTCCACACCACAGATGGATGACGAGTTATAGAATTCGTATAACTTCTAATGAACAGTATATCACTGAAATACTGAACACTCGATTTGATGGTTGAAATACTCAATTAGACATCGAAAGTTTAATTCTGAGCAATTTACATGCATGATATCTTAACTATTAAGAGTTACGGGTAAAATTGGAAACTGCAGATTTGCTGACGAAATATAAAGTTAACCAGATATAATTATCTGTGGGTAATCAACAGTTTGCCATAAGAATGCAAACTGAATTTTTTGTAAAATTAGAAAACTCAAATTCTGAAGCTTGAAGCGGACGCTTTGGAACTCAATCTCAATTGTTGGTGCACATCCAGAGATACTCTGGAAAATACAATTACTTTTGCATCTGATCAAAAAGATTTATTCAAATAGGACAAATTTAGACCCGGGTTTGAAATATCTGACTTATAAACTTAGACAAACTAAGTAAAAGCAAATAACTGAAGAATTTTAGGATGAAATTTTGAGATTTAGAATTTTTGTATCATTTAAGCGTCAGTTTGAGAGCAAAAAATATGAAACACTAACAGAATGATAATTTTGTCAATATTTTAACTTCTCTTATTAGAAACACTCCCAGCTTTAAGATTTCATGTGCGTGTCTATAAATAGAAATTTTTAAGAATTTATTTCTTTATATTATTTGAAAACTAACGCATTTTAATCACTTCATTAATGATAATTTAGTAATGCTAAATCTAAGTTAATAATAATTAATTTCAAATTGTGATTCCCAAAATCGTGGTTATATATAACTTATATGGCAGGCCACATATATAAACGTCCGATAAATTATTCATTCTTTAACATTTGCACGATTTGAATTCAAATACTGAACAATTACAACCTGCCACGAATAGTTGAAAATAATCTATTTACCTCAAACTATTAAATTTTCATATGTTCTGATATTATTATACAGATTTATATTAAATTATAGTACAAAATTCAAACAAAAACTGAAAATATGAGATATTTTTTGATAAATGAGGAGTGACTACAAACATTTTCAAATAACATTCACGGCTTAGACACCACAATAAAGAGATATGTGTCGCATGCTAGTGGCACTTAAGTTGTGTCAGATTCAGTCACATTTCTATGTACATATTCATAAATTCGTAATGTGAGAAATATCATGTAAGAATGGTAACTGGCACATCTGAATAGTTTACTTGTAGTTTATATGCCAGTTGCGTGTACTAATTAGCTTTAAATAGAATACTAGAGTCTTATTATAGTTATTGAAATGAAATATATGTTCTATCTTGAAATATTTATCACGTAAATGAGTGTGGAGATGAAAGACTTAACGCTCACTCAACTATAATACGTCAGTACCTCATTTCCAAAGCGTAGAGCACAAGTTATAGCCCTTGCGGTTGCAACCTACTAATTTTTATTTAAGTCAAATACTTTCCAATGCGTAATATCACTCGGCGTAGCCACACGTGTTAATATGGTTGTAGTCTACTTTTGACCTCGATTAGTAATTTGAATTTGTAAAATTTAGCAACTATCAGGAGTACTTGATGTAGCTGAAATTAGTTCAATTGCAAGCTAACTCAATGCATTAAGAAGTAAATAAACTATTCGTCATTTTATATGATTGACATTGTCAATTTATATGATTGAAACTGATCCGATATACTTGATGTAGCTATATAGAGATGAGTTAATAACTTATATATTGTATGCGCCAATACTTCCGGGTTTCTGCCGTGGTTCATTGCATTCGCGTTCTTCGAAATATAAATCTATGTATCAAAATATTCTAAGATAATCAAAATTAAATATTATTTAAACAATTGTAGATAGTCATTTCATTGCATACAAATATTAGTTTTCCATTTCAAATAAACTAATTAAATTAGATTGTTATTTGTGTGAAAACTAATAATATGGAAGTATTTCGCTGATATTATTGTGTTGTAGTACATATAACAGTCTCGTTTACAAGGGGTTATATATTAATAGAAAATTATATAATTGACGATAGTATCGTTATTGTGTAACTAAGTGTTGATTAGTGTTACAGTTAAGTGCGTCATTTTACTTTGTTGATATAGTTAAGTGAATAAGATAACTTTAGCTAAGCTCATAAGCATCATATATTAGTTCATAATTTTAGATTTTCTTACAAATTTTAAGCTTAAAATGTTGACACAATAATTCAAATTTAAAAACGTAATTTATAAAATTGCATTAATTATTACAGTATTTATTATATTCGTTAATATAAAAGACACAGGAACGAATTAGAAACTCTAAAAATATAAAGTAAATTTATGTATATTCGTGTCATTAGTTTTTTAATGCGTGAATATTGTGTGTATGAAAATAGTAATTTCATCCACTTTAATTATTCTATTAAGTGATGATATTATTATTTCGCAAAGCAATATAAACTGATTCGTAGGGATGTATCTCTGGGACATCAGTAAGTAGTGGTAGCTGTGTCTGTGATACTTAACTAGGTTATTATGGAAACGGGTTATATTCAGCATGCATGGATTGTTATTATATCAAAATGGTGGTGGATAAATCCAATCTTAGCTGTGTTTCTTGCTACGAAAGGTTTAATTAACTAGATGGGTTGGAACTTGTTGGTCGTGTTTGTATGCCTAACAAAGCGTTAGGTTATGCAGGAAAGATGATTGAGGCATTTACGATTTCTGCCGAATATCCGTTGAAGAAATGCCAGGAGGTAGTTAGTGTTGATGGATATTCGTGTGTTGATTGTAATACGAAGTATAGCGTGCTTAAAGGGGTGATTTTCGATTCGGGTGCACCTTATAAGTGCTAAATTGATTATGCTGGCGGTTTCATAGGCGTGATAGACTCAGAATCTACGTTTGAAGCCAGTAAAGCCCCGTTTAGTTGTTGGGATGCGCATTAGGTTGTAAGTGCTGATAAATCCTCTTGTGTATCCTGTAAATCAAACAAAATCATTTCTGGCTAATGCGTTAAAGGCAACGACGCGCCTGTAATTGTGCTCGCTGTGTGCGTACCACTTGCAGTTATTATAATAATAATTGCTGTTTTCATTTTCTTTTGGAAGAGAAATTTAAATAATGTTAAATCGGAGCAAAATTCGGAAAGTCCAGTCCCAGCAACCGAAGACGTTTAAACGATTTCAGTTGAACAAAATTAAATCGAAGAGAAATAAAACGTCGCCAGAGAAGTTATCGTTCAGTGATCGATCATCTATTAGAATATAACGTTATTTTGGCTTTTGGTCATTGTATCATCTTCTTTTACTTTTAAATATTTTGTATGAGTAATGATATTAATAATATTATAACTGCTGCAATATGTCATCTTACAAGAATTAATCATAAAAAATGTGGATTTGATTATAAATTTGTACATACTGTGGTGTCCGAGCCAACTTTGATTTTAACAAATGTTTATGTAATAATTGCGCTTGAAAATTAAATCACTGTATTTATGCTAATTATAACATATTCAATTAATTCTGCGGTTCATTTCTTTTTCACTTCATCCTTCAAATGACGAAGCACACACGAAGCCGACGGATCACAATACAAGAGCGTCGCATAATGATGAGAATGTGAGAAACAGAATCACAAACTGTTGCAACCAAGAAATACATTGCTTGTTGCCTTCAATGTAGTCTCCAAACTGTTTATTCCATTTTTAAGCACTTTGAAGTTACAGGCAAGCTAGAAGCTTCTCATGCCGATAATAGTGTCAGAAAATTTGACTAAGCTGAGATTTTCGCGTTGTTAAATATCGCCAGAGCCATAGATTCGAAACTCGACGAATCATAGCTGAAAAATACTAAGCCCTTCGTGGAATTTCCATGTCTCTAACAACGGTATCTCGTCTCCTGGCCAAATTCAGTTTAAGCTTCTATGTTGCTAAGATAAAGCCAAAACTTACCGAAAAGCATAAATTGGAAAGTTTGAACTTTGCTCGAATGAACCTGAAACAACCAATTGAATATTGGAGAACTTTTTAGTATACCGATGAGTATCGCTCAAAATGCTATGCAAATCGAGCGAGTAGAGTGCTCAGAACACCTAAAGACGAGTGGAATCCGAAGTATTTTCTCGAAGTGTAAAATATGGACTGTTTTCGTGCATGATCTATAGTACGATTAGCTATAGATATAAGGGTCCATTATGGTTTATGCCGTGCGGTACGACCATGAATTCAATTGTCAATTCTTAAGTTCTCAGACAAGTTACACTTCCATCACTTAATAGCATAACTTGAAGTTGCAACAAGATAACGCCCCGACACATTTTAGTAAGTATATGAAAAACTTTTATACTGCTAACAACATTGAGCTCTATCGCTTTCCAGTAATGAGTCCAGACTTAAATCCACTTTTTCACTGCTGGAATCCACTGAAGTCAAACATTTCCCCTGAAGAATGTACCACATATGACTTATTAAATGAAGAAGTAAAGAGGGCGTTGGAGTAAATCTCGTTAGATATCATCAATCATTTGATTGACTCTATGCCCAAAAGGTTAGAAGAAGTAATAAAATAGAAAGGAGACGCTACTAAACATTGAGTTAATATATAGTTAAAATTAATACAAAAAATAGTTTTGAAATAGTTAGTATTTTTTGAAATCAAAGTTGGCTTGGCGACCACAGTAAACAAAACATATCACTCTTTTCAAAATATATCACTGATCTTCAGTGTCAGCCTGACTGAAATAATAGTTTCTGAGTTATTAATTTATTACTTGCCAATAAATACAAGTTATTTATATCATTTTACTTGTTTACACCTATCATATTCATTTATAACTGTTTTTAAATGTAACTATTTCGTATTAGCAATTAATTAATCTTAATTATACTATTATAATTCATTTGTGAGATTATAATATGTCTTAATTTTAGAAATTATAAGTAATATCTTTCGGATTTGCAATTTATATATGTTTATTAATGTTAATAGTTGTATTGTAACAATATTTTACTATTTTCGAAATACGATAAGTATATTATCATTATAAAATAGTCTTAGAACTTGGTTCCCCCAAGAGATCCAAATTTTATAAGTATAATAAGCTCGTTAATTGAAAATATTTAGATGTAAATATGTAGTATCATCTTATAATTGTACTCTTAGCATTGTAAAAAGCTAATTAACTATATTTATTTTTATTCTTTCAAATTTTGATTGTATCTTCAGTATAAACTCATAATACTTTAATAAATGTATTCATTGTATTTTTATTCGAATACAGACACCCGATCAGATTTCAAAAATTACCAGGGTGTCTATAAGTGAGAGCAAATCTGACTCAGTTTGGTATAATACTCTTTTCAGATTTGGTTTTCCATTTCAGTTACAGACACCTTTATTAATAAATATCGAAGGTGTCTGTATCTGAGCACTTCGGGTGTCTGTAAGTGAAGAGGGGTGGGTGTCTCAATTCGAGGTTATGTAGTACGTTTCTCTATTTTCTAGAAACTATTTAAAGCTATTCTGGAGGTTTAAATTCGAATAAGAATCGAATAAGAATTTATCATTTTTACAGTATAATACAAATTTATACTTGAGATAATTTGTATTCATTAATTTTAATTTGAAGTGGCTTTAATAAATAGAATTGTATATAATATTGATATTCTATACTAATATTTTTAAAAATATATTGAAAAACACTCTATTGATCAATATAAATCAATCTTTTCTGCATGCAGAATTCTTCCTTCTATTGCAGGTGATTTTTCTGCCTGCGTGCAGGTTGTTTTGCAGTGAATGCAGAAAACTGAACTATTCCTGCAGAAATGGCTTAGTTTGAAGTGGAATGTATAAACATAAATTAACGTAATATCGTGCCGGGTCAACAGAAAATATTTTTAAAATAACGATTTGAAAATATAAATAATAATATAAACAATTTCAATAATCAGAATCACAGTGTTTAGTCTTTGTAAATGCTAAAATAGTGACGCCGCCGGGAATCGAACCCGGGTCTGAATAAAGAATCTGAGTGATTTTAAAATATTTTCTATGCTCCCACTGCACTACAACGTCATATTGAAATATATACATTCCTCATGTAAAATAACTGCTTGTAAGATTAATCTCATTAATATTGATATTAATTAAGATATATATATATATATCTCAATTGGCCCTATTGGGTCTTTACTGAGTGGGCATAAATGACGGGTTGAGCCCGTTTGAAAGTGGAAACACTGGCGTGCGAGAGCCCATGTTTTGCTTTCGAAAGTCTCAATGAAGTCTGTTTGTGCCGTCTCGAGGAAGTGAAATGAATATATATATATATTCATGGTACAAGTGACACAATGGTATGAACAACAAACAGTGACAGTGTTCATAAATAGCTTCTGTGCACTACAACGTCATACATATGCCGCAAATGTAATGAACAAGTAACTGACCAGCTACACATTCTTTTGTATAGTACAGTTTCAGTTTCCATTCAGTTTCCATTATGGTCATTTCTTACTGATAGGGAACAAGTGATGGTAAACAATAAGGAATATAAAAATATCGGATCAATGGCGTTATTATAAAATCATAATTAACTAAAGGATAATTTGTTCATTATCCATTTAATAAAGATTATTATAATCGAAACATATAATAATATATTTGCATATATATTTTAGAAGTGACAAAATAGTCTTTGTAATTGCCTAAAATAGTGACGTCGCCGGGGATCGAACCCAGGTCTGAATAGATGATCATCTTGATGAGATTTCAAAACAGTTTCTGTGCTCCCACTGCACCACAACGTCATACTGAATACATCTAATTTTATATTTGTATGCTAATATGAATATATTGATAAGTATTAATAATTTCATGAAAATTCGGAGTAGTTTCGCCTCCTACAGATTTATGATTTATGATTCTTTTTGATATACATCACATAAATAACAATCGATATTGAGACTTTCGATAGCGTATGGTTTTCTCACCCCGCGTTTTTAAAACGGGTTTACTTCGTCATTTATATTCTCTTGGTTTCAGCTGGACCCTAATTAATATATAATTTTAAGAAATAATGATTTTTAATTGTACCTGACACTAGCGTGGTAAATCTCGCACGGAGCCGCACAAAACGTCAAAAACGTGCGCACCGGCCGCACGCACGATCTCGCGCGATCTCGCACAAATTAAGAAAAGCGTGCGAAAATCTATTTATATCTTAGTTTTCTCCATATTTTAAATATATTTTTGTATAGATATATAAAATGTGTGATATATGTGTGCCACTTCAATACAATGAATACAATGAATACATTTATTAAAGTATTATGAGTTTATACTGAAGATACAATCAAAATTTGAAAGAATAAAAATAAATATAGTTAATTAGCTTTTTACAATGCTAAGAGTACAATTATAAGATGATACTACATATTTACATCTAAATATTTTCAATTAACGAGCTTATTATAC
Source organism: Hexamita inflata (assembly GCA_963988835.1). Taxonomy (NCBI): domain Eukaryota; phylum Fornicata; order Diplomonadida; family Hexamitidae; genus Hexamita; species Hexamita inflata. Next base: position 678,034 of record CAXDID010001221.1, read on the forward strand.
TTATAAAATTTGGATCTCTTGGGGGAACCAAGTTCTAAGACTATTTTATAATGATAATATACTTATCGTATTTCGAAAATAGTAAAATATTGTTACAATACAACTATTAACATTAATAAACATATATAAATTGCAAATCCGAAAGATATTACTTATAATTTCTAAAATTAAGACATATTATAATCTCACAAATGAATTATAATAGTATAATTAAGATTAATTAATTGCTAATACGAAATAGTTACATTTAAAAACAGTTATAAATGAATATGATAGGTGTAAACAAGTAAAATGATATAAATAACTTGTATTTATTGGCAAGTAATAAATTAATAACTCAGAAACTATTATTTCAGTCAGGCTGACACTGAAGATCAGTGATATATTTTGAAAAGAGTGATATGTTTTGTTTATGTACAAATTTATAATCAAATCCACATTTTTTATGATTAATTCTTGTAAGATGACATATTGCAGCAGTTATAATATTATTAATATCATTACTCATACAAAATATTTAAAAGTAAAAGAAGATGATACAATGACCAAAAGCCAAAATAACGTTATATTCTAATAGATGATCGATCACTGAACGATAACTTCTCTGGCGACGTTTTATTTCTCTTCGATTTAATTTTGTTCAACTGAAATCGTTTAAACGTCTTCGGTTGCTGGGACTGGACTTTCCGAATTTTGCTCCGATTTAACATTATTTAAATTTCTCTTCCAAAAGAAAATGAAAACAGCAATTATTATTATAATAACTGCAAGTGGTACGCACACAGCGAGCACAATTACAGGCGCGTCGTTGCCTTTAACGCATTAGCCAGAAATGATTTTGTTTGATTTACAGGATACACAAGAGGATTTATCAGCACTTACAACCTAATGCGCATCCCAACAACTAAACGGGGCTTTACTGGCTTCAAACGTAGATTCTGAGTCTATCACGCCTATGAAACCGCCAGCATAATCAATTTAGCACTTATAAGGTGCACCCGAATCGAAAATCACCCCTTTAAGCACGCTATACTTCGTATTACAATCAACACACGAATATCCATCAACACTAACTACCTCCTGGCATTTCTTCAACGGATATTCGGCAGAAATCGTAAATGCCTCAATCATCTTTCCTGCATAACCTAACGCTTTGTTAGGCATACAAACACGACCAACAAGTTCCAACCCATCTAGTTAATTAAACCTTTCGTAGCAAGAAACACAGCTAAGATTGGATTTATCCACCACCATTTTGATATAATAACAATCCATGCATGCTGAATATAACCCGTTTCCATAATAACCTAGTTAAGTATCACAGACACAGCTACCACTACTTACTGATGTCCCAGAGATACATCCCTACGAATCAGTTTATATTGCTTTGCGAAATAATAATATCATCACTTAATAGAATAATTAAAGTGGATGAAATTACTATTTTCATACACACAATATTCACGCATTAAAAAACTAATGACACGAATATACATAAATTTACTTTATATTTTTAGAGTTTCTAATTCGTTCCTGTGTCTTTTATATTAACGAATATAATAAATACTGTAATAATTAATGCAATTTTATAAATTACGTTTTTAAATTTGAATTATTGTGTCAACATTTTAAGCTTAAAATTTGTAAGAAAATCTAAAATTATGAACTAATATATGATGCTTATGAGCTTAGCTAAAGTTATCTTATTCACTTAACTATATCAACAAAGTAAAATGACGTACTTAACTGTAACCTTATCATCAGTACTAAGGCTGTTTAATCATCCCATCTTATAAATCATGGCAATCCACAAATCAACACTTAGTTACACAAAAACGTTACCTCAAACTAATCTCGTCATTATTGACCTCGGAAGTTATCTTCTAATAATCTGAATCAACATTTCAATATATTAATTGTTACCTTAATTTAGCGAACTGTAAATCGTAGTAAATCTGAAAATACTTATTATATTTTTTAAATAGTCTTAGTACAGATAATACTAATAGGACTAACTTACCAACAAATTAACCCCTTGTAAACGAGATTATGTAAAATTAATTGCGAACCTTCGAACCAAACGAAGTCCTACTCCGCCCGATTCCGTAAAACGGCCCTTTCCCCCGAAATTCAAACGATTTAAATTAAAAGGAGAGAGAAACGGATCCGATTCAGAGAATTCGCGAACGAACTGATGAAAATGACACTGAACGTTGACCAAACAAACGACCGGAAAGTGGTCCAAAACTTTGAACTCATGATCAACTAATAGAAAGATAAGAGCTGGAACGAGAACATGAGCAAGTTTAATATATTGGACGCACAAGTGCATATGTAAGAAAAAGAGGTGAAATAAGAGAGCGAGGACGTGGATCTGGACGCAGCGCTGGGGAACTTCGTACTACTGGAGATTACGTGAAATAAACTATATTTATATATGATTAAATTTTTTTGTGTTCAAAGAGATCGCTCGCGTTTTACAAAGCAACATTTGATTTCATAACATGTCTGATGATCTAGTATTTTGTTATTATTAACATGATAATAATTTTGTGATATAATAATTTTATATTATAAAGGAACCACTTCAACCAAATGAAAGTATAAGGCAAAATGTAAATACAAGCTCACAGTAGATACTAGCTAAAACCTTCATTCAGAACCGTATATTCCCAACACGGGGGTAATATGATAGTATATTAAACTCTTATGATATTTAATTGATATTTTAATATTGATGCTAAAAGTATCATGTTTATAATTTAATCTGAAGATCATAATACTCTATATCATCTTATTTCATCTAAATATTATTATGGTATAATTTATCAGGCAAAACCTGTTGTCATGTAGCTTTTGTTATGTTGGGAATACATATTGATACATAATCTCAATATCATACCTCATCTTCTAGTATTGTCACTCTGAATAGCCTCCTCAGACAACCTAAGTTAGTTCGGCATTTGAACTTACTTTATTGACCTCGGAAGTTATCTTTGTAACTATCTTTGGGATGACTGGTATGAATCTTGGACTAGCGTATCAGCTATTTATTATAAAACATAATACCTGCCTGAAGTTCAGCAACAGATTTTGTAATAATTGATTAAACTACAGCACAATAATCATAATTATAATATTAATATTATAAAATATTACATTTATAAATCATAACAGTGCCACTTCATTTGATGAAAGTCAAAAGCAACACCGTAAAAATGTGTTCAGAGTAAATCACTGCTTAAACCTTCATTAAAAACAAGTATTTCCCAACATGGGGGTGATATAGTGCTATATTAAATTATAAAAAAATATAATTCATATTGTATTTATTATGTTAGAAGGATTATGTAAATAACAAAATAATACACTAGATAAAAGCTCTATACATTATCTAAATGTCATAATAATGTATCGCCACTATTTATATTGTCATATACGTTTCCTATAATTGATGAATACTTTCATTTAGTATGTAGAAAAATCTTGCGACGCTTCGCGTTAATAACTTGAATTTGTGTTAATATGAATTGATGTTAATAACTTGAATTGATCAATAAGAAGACAACAGTATTCCTCTCTAATCTAACTTTTTTGTGTCTAAATATTCTTTATTAATCTTTATTACTTAGATGAAATGTCTCAATTAATTCAATATTCCAGTTATTGATATTATTGTTATTGATATAATTACGTACAGTTGTTCATTGCATTGAATCTTAGTTATCTGTATGGGAAACTGTAAGTCCGCGTATGATCATTAGGTTTTGCAGCCAAAACAAACAATAACTCGTTGCAAACATGAGTAATGCGACTGCTTCGTGCAAGCCGATCTATATAAGAGATTAGAGAAAAAGGTTGACACGTATTGACTTGTGATTTATTAATTGCATTTATAATGTGGAAATTATGATATTGAAATAATTACATATTTTAATAGATATCTTATCATACATTTCATTAAATACTTTTGTGTGTAAATTCAAATTTATAAATTTGTGTACATGAACTAAGTAAAAGTAATATTATATCAAATTAATGAAAATATTTTGCCAGTTACCACTTCCAGTAATGATAATCTTATTTTAACATGTGCAATCCAATCTGTATTACTGCGACTGGATGCTGAAGTCACGTTTGTGGTAGCCGAAATACCCATGCGAGCTTAACAGCACCCTTAACCTAGATTTGTGGTTCAATCCTGGCCAGAATATCGCCTCCGACTCTTCAACTCTGGATGCCCGTATCGTGACCGCAATCTCCCTCTCAAAGACCTATGACGAGTCTTCAATAACTTACAAGCTCTTAGACCTTGCTCCAACTGGTGAGTTATCTAATGCTCATATATTCATGAACACCACAGTTACCGTGAGCGAGAAAATTAAAGGCCTCACCGTTTACGCAGTCCCGTTCGGGTCAGTTCAAGGAAGCTTTGACAACGTTAGCATCTCTGGCTACGTAAACCTGACGATATCTGATTTTAGCTTTTTAAACGAAGTTTATTTATCCAGAATGTTTGGTTTCATTCCTTACGAATACGACCTCACGAATTACCCAGCAGAATACAAGGACGAGTTCATCTTCAGAAATGTCAGCAGCTCGTTGAAGTTTTTCGTGAACGGGGTTGAAATTAAGGAGAACATAACTGTAAATGGAGTACAATTCAACATTAGCAACGGATTCGATGATTCAACCGTTAACGTAAGTAACTCTGACTATCAAATCCAAAACGACCAAAATATGCACCACTTCACTTATGAACTCACCGACTCGGTCACCAAAGAAACAACTGACATCAAAGCCTGGTTCGCATTCCCACTCAATCAGGGTGCAAATGATAACTCGAACGCCCTCGACGACCTCTACCCACTGTCTTTCTAAATGAGCCTTGAAAAGTTCTATGAAACCAAAGGAATGATGCTCAGACGCTTCAACGCAACCGGTTTCGAACTGGAATACCCATTTAATAACGTTGACTTCGTGATCTACCAAGAAAATACAAAAGCTGTTTACATGAAAGATTCTCAAATCATTGAATGTAACGGAAACGATGTTTTTGATGTCAAAACGAGAAAGTGCATAACAAGAGATGCGTGCTACAGCAACGATGGTCAGTTCTTATTTTAGTCAACTTGCGTTTCCTAGTGCCCCAACAACTTCGTGACTTTTAATAAAACATGTTGGGTTACATGCCCATAGTGGTTGGGAGCTTATCTCGATGCTCAAAGTAACCAATGTGCGGAGATCACAAATAACCAATATGCCATTCCACATGGATAGGTTTAAAGCTGTCTTGGCTTCGTTTTCAAAAAGGGCTGCTATGTAGTATGTCCAGTTGGAACGATAACCCAGGGAAAGACTTGCTCGGAGCCGACTTCCGTTTCCCAGTGCGCGATTAATGAATATCTTATTTTGACTGGACAAGTAGATTTAAGGTATTATAGCGTGTGTTCTCCAGACGCCCCATCGTGGATGTACCGCATAGTTGATTAGAATAACATGGTTCTCAATGTGTACAAAAGCATTTGCAGCGGTGTGGTTTAAATTAATAACGACTGTTAAGAAGCTTAATCTCCAAATCAAATCAAAGCTAGTGGCCTATGTTTACAAGAATGTGCAGATGGTGAATATCCGTAACCTCTTCTTTAAACATGTCACCAATGTCTCAGCAACATCTACGACGGCGGTCTGATCTTTGAGCGAAACGGTTATAAGTGTATTAATTCCTGCTCCAAATGGTCCATTTCTGGCACCAAGAAGATATGCGAGGACAAGTTCCCGAACAACTGTCCATTTTGGCAGGTAATTTCAGCGGGTCAGTTCCTATGCCAGACGTCATGCACTTCTTCTTAGTTCCAAGACGGATATGTCTGTTCTTCCTGTGATCCTTCTCTGAACAAACAAGTTGACAAAGTTAATGGTGGTTGTCTGTGCAAATCTGGCTACTTTACTAAAAATATGCCAGACGGAAGCTTTTCTTGCACAGAATGCGATACAACATTGAACTTTAAACCGTCAAAAGAAGGCTCCTCATGTGTATGCATTGATAAATACATGCTGAAAGATAATAAATGTATTCCAAAGTGCTTGCCAACTCAAGTCATTTTGCCTGGCGCCTCTGCCTGTTCCACCTGTGCCCAAAACACCGTTCCGAACGTGGCCCAAGACGGCTGCGTGGGAAAGACGTCGTGCGCTCCGGGCTTCTTGAACGTCGCCGGCACCTTCTGCGTCTCTTCGTGCTCGGTCGATTCTTCGATAGAAGGGTCCTCCAATCAGTGCGTCTCCTGCGCCTCCAAAGACCCTCTCAGCCAGTTTTCGTCGGGTCAGTGCGTCTGCGTGTCCGGCGCCGCCAGAGCCACTTCGTCTTCATTGTGCGCCTGCAACCAAAACTTCACTCCCGCGTCTGGCTCCTGCTCCTGTTCCAAGAAGCTCTCTTCGGACGGCCAGACCTGCTCTGAAAAGTGCCCAATCGAAGAGGTCTCCATTAACGGCAACGCACAGTGTTCCACATGCGCTTCTAAGGTTTCCAACGTGGACCAAACTGCCTGCGTTGACAAAACTGGATGTTCGCCTGGCTTCTTGAATATGGCCCAGACCCACTGTGTTTCCGATTGCGCGTAGGATAAAGCCACGGCCGGTTCCAACAACCAATGTGTCTCGTGTTCTTCGATAAACGACCTCTCCGTCTTCGGTTCTTCCTCATGCATATGCGCTCCGAACGCGATCGGCTCAGGTATCTCATGCGCCTGTAATACAGCCAACGGATTCTCAGGCGCCGGTTGCTCATGCTCCAAGAAGCTCTCTGCCGACGGATCTCTTTGTAAAGATTCCTGTCCAACCACCGAAGTATACCTATCTGGCGCCTCTTCTTGTTCCACCTGTGCCCAAAACACCGTTCCAAACGTGGCCCAAGACGGCTGCGTGGGAAAGACATCGTGCGCTCCGGGCTTCTTGAACGTCGCAGGCACCTTCTGCGTCTCTTCGTGCTCGGTCGATTCTTCGATAGAAGGGTCCTCCAACCAGTGCGTCTCCTGCGCCTCCAAAGACCCTCTCAGCCAGTTCTCGTCAGGTCAGTGCGTCTGCGTGTCCGGCGCCGCCAGAGCCACTTCGTCTTCATTGTGCGCCTGCAACCAAAACTTCACTCCCGCGTCCGGCTCCTGCTCCTGTTCCAAGAAGCTCTCTTCGGACGGCCAGACCTGTTCTGAAAAGTGTCCAATCGAAGAGGTCTCCATCAACGGCAACGCCAAGTGTTCCACATGCACTTCTTAGGTTTCCAACGTGGACCAAACTGCATGCGTTGACAAAACTGGATGTTCGCCCGGCTTCTTGAATATTGCCCAGACCCACTGTGTTTCAGATTGCGCGCAGGATAAAGCCACGGCTGGTTCCAACAACCAATGTGTCTCGTGTTCTTCGATAAATGCCCTCTCCGTCTTCGGTTCTTCCTCATGTATATGCGCCCCGAACGCTATCGGCTCCGGTACCTCATGCGCCTGTAATACGGCCAATGGATTCTCAGGCGCTGGCTGCTCATGCTCCAAGAAGCTCTCTGCCGACGGTTCTCTTTGTAAAGATTCCTGTCCAACCACCGAAGTATTCCTGTCTGGCGCCTCTGCTTGTTCCACCTGTGCCGAAAACACCGTTCCGAACGTGGCCCAAGACGGCTGCGTGGCTAAAACAAGATGCGCTCCGGGCTTCTTGAACGTCGCAGGCACCTTCTGTGTCTCTTCGTGCTCGGTCGATTCTTCGATAGAAGGGTCCTCCAACCAGTGCGTCTCCTGCGCCTCCAAAGACCCTCTCAGCCAGTTCTCGTCAGGTCAGTGCGTCTGCGTGTCCGGCGCCGCCAGAGCCACTTCGTCTTCGTTGTGCGCCTGCAACCAAAACTTCACTCCCGCGTCTGGCTCCTGCTCCTGTTCCAAGAAGCTCTCTTCGGACGGCCAGACCTGCTCTGAAAAGTGCCCAATCGAAGAGGTCTCCATTAACGGCAACGCACAGTGTTCCACATGCGCTTCTAAGGTTTCCAACGTGGACCAAACTGCCTGCGTTGACAAAACTGGATGTTCGCCTGGCTTCTTGAATATGGCTCAGACCCACTGTGTTTCCGATTGCGCGTAGGATAAAGCCACGGCCGGTTCCAACAACCAATGTGTCTCGTGTTCTTCGATAAACGACCTCTCCGTCTTCGGTTCTTCCTCATGCATATGCGCTCCGAACGCGATCGGCTCAGGTATCTCATGCGCCTGTAATACAGCCAACGGATTCTCAGGCGCCGGTTGCTCATGCTCCAAGAAGCTCTCTGCCGACGGATCTCTTTGTAAAGATTCCTGTCCAACCACCGAAGTATACCTATCTGGCGCCTCTGCATGTTCCACCTGTGCCCAAAACACCGTTCCGAACGTGGCCCAAGACGGCTGCGTGGGAAAGACGTCGTGCGCTCCGGGCTTCTTGAACGTCGCCGGCACCTTCTGCGTCTCTTCGTGCTCGGTCGATTCTTCGATAGAAGGGTCCTCCAACCAGTGCGTCTCCTGCGCCTCCAAAGACCCTCTCAGCCAGTTTTCGTCAGGTCAGTGCGTCTGCGTGTCCGGCGCCGCCAGAGCCACTTCGTCTTCATTGTGCGCCTGCAACCAAAACTTCACTCCCGCGTCCGGCTCCTGCTCCTGTTCCAAGAAGCTCTCTTCGGACGGCCAGACCTGTTCTGAAAAGTGTCCAATCGAAGAGGTCTCCATCAACGGCAACGCCAAGTGTTCCACATGCACTTCTTAGGTTTCCAACGTGGACCAAACTGCATGCGTTGACAAAACTGGATGTTCGCCCGGCTTCTTGAATATTGCCCAGACCCACTGTGTTTCAGATTGCGCGCAGGATAAAGCCACGGCTGGTTCCAACAACCAATGTGTCTCGTGTTCTTCGATAAATGCCCTCTCCGTCTTCGGTTCTTCCTCATGTATATGCGCCCCGAACGCTATCGGCTCCGGTACCTCATGCGCCTGTAATACGGCCAATGGATTCTCAGGCGCTGGCTGCTCATGCTCCAAGAAGCTCTCTGCCGACGGTTCTCTTTGTAAAGATTCCTGTCCAACCACCGAAGTATTCCTGTCTGGCGCCTCTGCTTGTTCCACCTGTGCCGAAAACACCGTTCCGAACGTGGCCCAAGACGGCTGCGTGGCTAAAACAAGATGCGCTCCGGGCTTCTTGAACGTCGCAGGCACCTTCTGTGTCTCTTCGTGCTCGGTCGATTCTTCGATAGAAGGGTCCTCCAACCAGTGCGTCTCCTGCGCCTCCAAAGACCCTCTCAGCCAGTTCTCGTCAGGTCAGTGCGTCTGCGTGTCCGGCGCCGCCAGAGCCACTTCGTCTTCATTGTGCGCCTGCAACCAAAACTTCACTCCCGCGTCTGGCTCCTGCTCCTGTTCCAAGAAGCTCTCTTCGGACGGCCAGACCTGTTCTGAAAAGTGCCCAATCGAAGAGGTCTCCATTAACGGCAACGCACAGTGTTCCACATGCGCTTCTAAGGTTTCCAACGTGGACCAAACTGCCTGCGTTGACAAAACTGGATGTTCGCCTGGCTTCTTGAATATGGCTCAGACCCACTGTGTTTCCGATTGCGCGTAGGATAAAGCCACGGCCGGTTCCAACAACCAATGTGTCTCGTGTTCTTCGATAAACGACCTCTCCGTCTTCGGTTCTTCCTCATGCATATGCGCTCCGAACGCGATCGGCTCCGGTACCTCATGCGCCTGTAATACAGCCAACGGATTCTCAGGCGCCGGTTGCTCATGCTCCAAGAAGCTCTCTGCCGACGGATCTCTTTGTAAAGATTCCTGTCCAACCACCGAAGTATACCTATCTGGCGCCTCTGCATGTTCCACCTGTGCCCAAAACACCGTTCCGAACGTGGCCCAAGACGGCTGCGTGGGAAAGACGTCGTGCGCTCCGGGCTTCTTGAACGTCGCCGGCACCTTCTGTGTCTCTTCGTGCTCGGTCGATTCTTCGATAGAAGGGTCCTCCAATCAGTGCGTCTCCTGCGCCTCCAAAGACCCTCTCAGCCAGTTTTCGTCGGGTCAGTGCGTCTGCGTGTCCGGCGCCGCCAGAGCCACTTCGTCTTCATTGTGCGCCTGCAACCAAAACTTCACTCCCGCGTCTGGCTCCTGCTCCTGTTCCAAGAAGCTCTCTTCGGACGGCCAGACCTGCTCTGAAAAGTGCCCAGCATCTGAGGTCGCTTTAGGAAATGGAGTTCAGTGTTCTGTTTGTCAATCTGGATAAATTGCAAATGAAGCTCAAACCGAATGCAAGCAGATCATCACTTCTTGCCCATCTAATTAGTATATTGCGTTGAATAAGTATCAATGTGTTTCCACCTGCGAGAAATCATTAATAGACGGAAACAATTGCGTCGCAAAATGTACCAACAAATTAGCAGATGTAAGCAATACGTTATGCGTGTCCCAGTGTTCAATCTACCAGGAAGAGAAAGCTGGAAGCTGCGTGTGTATTTAAGGCTACGCTGTGTCCGGCATGTAGTGCGTTTGCGATTCTGACGGCGGTTATTCGATTATCGACGGATAATGTAAGTGCGATGAGTCTAAAGGAAGAAAGTGGAAGAACAATCAGTGTGGTTGTAACGACCTCCTTGGTTACTTCCAGTACCCAGGTCAGAACAAGTGCGCATGCAAGAAAGAGCTTGGGTTCTTAGACGATGGTGGTTTGTTAAAATGCCTGTGCGATTATAACAGAGGTTTCTTCGCTTTACCGTTATTGAATGCGAATACAGGATATTTCGGCTGTTAGTGCGATTCTACTAGGAAGTACGTGAATGATACCTCGGCAGCAACTCTCACCTGCGTGAAGAGAAATAAATCTGGAGCGCTGCTTGGTGGAATAATTGGCGGTGTACTTGTCGTGCTCATAATCATAATCGTTCTCGCCATTCTTTACAAGAAGAAGAGGTCCAAGAAGGACGACAAACTGGTTAATCTCAACAAATCCCAGAAGAAGTCCAGGAAGCCTGATTCCACCCCCAAGATCCTGAACTTGAAGGATCCGAAGCAAGCCAGTAATCGCAGACCGAGCCAGCTCAAGATGAACCCAATTCGCGCTCCGAGCGCTCGTCTCTCCTCTCCAAGGCCAGTTCTCATGCAGCCACAAAGTTTGCAATCCCTGAGCACCGAAACCTCGCCTGAACAGGACGAGTACATCGATTACACGAACGATGTCAACGTGAACACGAAAGAGGCTCTCTTGATAGAGAACGCTATCGACCAGTCCAATCAGTTCAAAGAGGAGATCCAAGTTCAAAATTATACTTCCTCAAAACAGTCCTCTCAGCTCTCATCGCATTCTAACAGGAGCTCGCCAGATTTCAATAAGCAAAACGCTCAAAACGCTCTGAAGCCGAAAAAGATAAAAAGGGCCGTTATAAACGACACGGGCTCACTCGGAACACAAAACGTGGGCGCGGAAACGATCAAAAAGAACATAAAGATGATGCAACAGCAGGCGACTGTGAAGTAAACGGTCGCCAAAGGACTCCAGCCAATGAAGAAAACGATTAAACCGGATAAATGGCAGGACATCATCTGAGACACTAATTTTTAATTTATGTTATTGAATAAATATAAATGTTATTGGATAATGAATAAATATAAAATTTATCAGTGTGATAATTAAATTTTTGAATATTTTTGAGTCGTAACTAAATTGTCGGTTTGCAATAAATGACAAATGAAACAATTTCAGTTATGAAAGAAACTGCCATTTCAGTTGCAGACTTTGTAAAGCGAATCTCAACCAATGATAACTTTGATGATATATATTTAATTTGCAATGCGATATTTATTTCATCTGTAGTTTCAAAAAATCTAATTAAAGTGTATTGCTTTTACAAATTTAGTTTAGATAGCCTTTACAATTCAGTCTAATAAAATGATTAGGTTTAAATGTACTAAGTAATAAGTATATTAGAGATGTTGAATTTACGCCCAATTAATATTTCTTAATTGAATAAAATCAAAATACCTTTACCATATTACATGTTAATCGATAGAGCAGCAAGCATACTTAAATATGAAAGAAAAGAAACAATAAACGGACCTGATTTACTATTATATGGTTTTCCACCACTTGGAGAAATTAACGAACCTTATGAAGGGTTACAAATTAAAAGTTAATCATAGAGCTGTTAATCAAAGACAACATGTTAAAGTGTTATCATATAATAAAAGACATTCAAATGCATTGCTGGTTTGATCTTATCAACGTGTTATTCTTCTTTGCATAAAGCATTGATAAAAGAAATGGTCCTCCGCTGGGAAAATGAAGCGAAAATTAGCCATTATGTTTAAACTGGTCTTTAAGACGTCTTTTCGCTTCTGTAAATGGACGGCACTTTAACTCGTTGAGGGGGTTAGTATCAACAAGTAGTTGTAATAGATTAAATAGGATGAACCTCTTTCGTTAGTAAAATAAGCTCTTAATTATATGGCTCACAAAGGGTTCTTCCACAATGATATTCAATGGAGACATCTTGCTCTTATGATCTCTGATGATTAATCATAACTCTTACCTATATTCATTGATTTGACAGATGTTTCTGTAAAGTAGATTTAAAATAATAACTAAAAAGACTAAGCATATTTGCGCGATTTTATTGAAAAACAGATAATTATACTAAAGGAAACACTTTCAGATACATGTTTGATGACAATCGAATGACGAATAATTTGCACTGTTCGTAATTAATATAAATTAAATGTTACTACATATTACACTTTAATATAATATCATTTTGATATATAAGCATTAATTCTTACCGCTCCTAAACTATTCTAACAATATATATATATAAATATTGTTTCTCTTTGCCTCATCATACTAATAATCGAGTCGATGCATAATAGAATACTTTCTTACACATTTTTGAGTCGCATATTTGATTATTTTTGAACTATAGTTTTTACAATATTATATTTTAGGCCCGCAATTATAACTTGTCGTAGCAAAACTATATACATAAATAATTTTGAAATATTCGTCTACTAATATAACACGAACTTAAATTATATATTTCTACAAATTATTTAATTATGAATCTATTTATAAACGCTATGAGAAATAATATTATTACTATTTGAATTGTTGAATATTTTAACAAAATTATAATAATTATAAAGATAAGTGTTGCTTATCAAAGTCTAAATGTATATAATATATATTTTAACAATTATATTTAGTGGCATACCTTGTGTATCTGTGTGTTAGTTCCTTTTACCTATAATAGCAAATGTATAATTTTTTAGACAAATCTTATATTTCTTTAGATATGAAAGTGAAAATATAATATCACTATGTCTACTTACTTATACAGTGTTTCACAGTTTAAAGTAGACGGTTTTTACAGATAGTGATAATCTTTGTAAAATAATTATAATTAATGTTAAGGCTTAGGCATACACTATGAACTTTTATGTCACTTCAACTCAATTCATCCACTTCAAATCGCGAAATTTCATATTTCTATCGTTTTATATCAACAACCAATACACATTTTGAAACTTTCAGTAGTGTACTTGTATCAGGCATGATATATGTAAGTAATTATTTGCTAGCTGTAGTGTTGGTTATTCAAAGTCTTGAACTAGCTTCATAAACTGAAGTGATATTTTAGTACTTCACAGTAGTAACGTAATCAATTATAAACACTAGACTTTGAACTCGACTCTGGTTTAAGTTAGTGAAAATATTAACCGAACTTTAGACTTATTTTCTCAACTGTCTATATGAACTGTGTTAAACTATGTTATTGTAATACTCTTCGAGATCCTGAACTACTACAACTGTCTCACATGAGCTACTCGATCGATATTATTTCTTTGTTGGTCAGAATTCAATTGAAAAATTAAATTAAAGTTGAATTTTAAAAGCTAGTAGAAGCTTTTATCCAGTCTTAAGTAATTTATAGATTACTATAATAGTAATAATTATTGGGACGGCTTACCAAGCTCAACTCGAACTTCTTCTTTACTTCCATTTTTGTAAATCTTGGTCACAAAAATCTCATTTTTGAGCTCAACTTGAATAAAGTTTGTGAGCAATTATGATCGAAACCTTCATCTTGAGCTGATGTGTAATTTGTCTTGTATCCAGAAATTTGATAGCCCTATCAAGAAGTGCAACTATCACACATAACAAATCATACTTAATAAGTAATTCTATTTCAACTCTAATGTGGAGACATCAAACATAATCATCCTAATTGGCTGCGTGTTAAATAATGGTGTAAATATCTTTTAAAATTATGGCCCGGTACCAAAACATTCTAGTTTAGTGGTCTTGTGAATATCTTGATAATATTGTGTGGAGAGTTCACTTGAATCATTGAGTGATACTAATCAGTAGATTAATGAGTTTGGAAAACATCATAAATTGTATACAAAGGAGTATATCGTAATTAATATTCTAATAATAGATGATATTTCTAAATAGCTAAAACTTAGAGTATGTTAGTTAAGTGAGAGTATATCACTGTTTTTAGATTGTACAAACAAACGAGAGTGAGACTTTTAAATGCGAAATGTTGGCCTCTACTTGCAAAATAGCCTCTCACTGAATCTTTAGAGGGCAAACTTCATCTGATTAGCTATATTTATTTATATAGCATCACTTTACCAGAAATCAACGCAATTAAACCCTAGGAAATGGTTAAACAACCCCATGCAATATATTTTGAAACTAGAGATTTCCAAAAACAAACGAACTAAGAATGAAACCTGGTACCAAATCAAGTTCATGAAGTAATGCATCAAAAGCAACCACTACCAGGCAAAGCAAAACTTTGTTCAGAGAAGGGTCACAGGAAGAACAGACCTAACCGTCTTAGAACTAAGAAGAAGTGCATGACGTCTGGCATAGGAACTGGCCCGCTGAAATTACCTGCCAAAATGGACAGTTGTTCGGGAACTTGTCCTCGCATATCTTCTTGGTGCCAGAAATGGACCATTTGGAGCAGGAATTAATACACTTATAACCGTTTCGCTCAAAGATCAGACCGCCGTCGTAGATGTTGCTGAGACATTGGTGACATGTTTAAAACTGTATATTTTGTGTAATTAATGAATGTCTCAATAATTTCAATTAATTCAAATGGTCTCAACAATTTTGATGTTTTCGCTTTTGTTAAAAACCTCTATAGTGCTATTTCCCGTATTAGATAATATATAGGCGTTAATATTAATGCTGCTAGCTTCCAACAATAATTTGACCAATTTAGCTTATAGTATAACGTTTGCAGTGTGTTAAGTGAGTATAAATGACGGTTTGAACCGGTTTGGAAAGTGGACACGCTAGCGTGTAAGAGTGTAAATTTTGCTTTCAAAAGTCTCGATAAAATCGGTTTGTGTCGTCTATAGGCATATATATATAACTGTTATATTATTAACAAAAATGGCTATCATAAATGTTTGCAATTTTTCACTCAGCACCCTACAGCGGACCAAGTACTTGATAGTACCACACAATTATTTTGCAAAATGTTGTTTATGTAATTTTAAGAAGACGAAGAACCACTAAACGAATAAGTTCCACCATTAAAACCGACAGCAATTCCGCAATTTTAACCGGAAAGGCGCACTAATTGAATCTTTGAACTGATTAAATTTAATTATTTATTACATTAACCGAAGAAACCACCAACATAAACTTAACCAGAAATATTCATCTGAGAAACTATTGAGTTCTCAATTGTCGTGTTCTAATCTGGGTACTAATAACCAATGAAGCCACCAACATTATATGATGAAGATGTGGCGTTTAAACCTGAACTAATGTTTCCTCCAATCACAACAATATTTTATGAAGAGAAATTTTGTGATTTTATTACTCCAACAATAGATCCGATATGACTTCTGGAACTCGCGCTAAAACTCACAACGGCTATCCAATTAATCACTTCAGCGTAAGATGCACTTTAAGATCCAATAATCCCAAA
This sequence comes from Hexamita inflata, assembly GCA_963988835.1. Classification (NCBI taxonomy): domain Eukaryota; phylum Fornicata; order Diplomonadida; family Hexamitidae; genus Hexamita; species Hexamita inflata. Next base: position 694,013 of record CAXDID010001221.1, read on the forward strand.
ATAATTAACATACACTGCCTGAGCATAAAAAATGACATATATGTTTTATATGGAAGTGCCTGAATTATATCCAATTAGGCCAAATTAGTTAAATTATGTAGTTGTGCTCGTCATATTCTACTATAAGCATCCGTTGTTTATATTAAATCTACTAAAACTTGATTATGCATATCCAAACAGGAAACCAGAATTGTTAACATAGTTAATGCTGAACTACTGGTAAGAATCATAAATAACATTATTTACGTTAATATCCGAATTCCCGTTAATATAAGCAACTATGCCTCCAAATAAATAATAACTTGAAGAAGTAGTTGATATTGAACCAAGAAGTAAAAAGTTGGAACTATTTCCTAAAATGACTGCAATATTATTCATATTAATTGTGTTACCAGATATTGCACTTCCGAACAGATACGAAGAACTGTTTCCAACATTATATTCTGTTGATCTAAAAGTGACTTGGTTCAGGGTCACAATTGCAGAATTTATAGTAAGCCCTATCATGGCAACTGTTCCAGTACTAATATAAGTTCCAAGCACTAGATACCCAGAAATATTCAGCTCACTAATAATGTTGTCTATTAATGAGATATTTCCATTTGAAGGAGCAAAAGATAAATTAACAAGTAAATTTGTTATATTAGCGCTTGATGCTGCTGACATTAGGATATTCAACTATTAAGCAGAATTAACAGTGAGCTTACTACTAGATCTTGAAATAATATTCATATTATTTATTGAGACAGAAGACGATGATAGAAGTAATGAACCGCTGTTCAAAGATTGTGTTCCAAACCGAATCTTCAGGCTTGTGAAAGTGCTTTGAGACTGAAATAGTGGATTAACAGTTGTTGAATAAACATTATCTGAAATATCTATGAATGCATTTTGAATCACTGTTGCTGTGCTGAATACATAACTGGCACTGAAGTTATTTGAAGTTATAATATAATCTGTAACACTATGTATGTCAAATATTGTGGTAAATATCTCTTGACTGCACTCAAAATTTGAATCAATTAGTGCATAAAGAGTTACGCAGTATCCATTGATCATATCATATCCTTAATTTTTAATACAGCTTATTTATTATTTTAAGTCATTTATGGTGCTTTGCTACTGCTCATTAGTTTAATTTTACTTTTGTAATGAGTTGTCCATATAGTTTAATTGAACTGTTAAATTTTGAAGAGAAGTATTTAATGAATTAATGTTGTAATTAAGTTATGACATGTTGTTGAATATTCTCCAGTCCAACACAGTTGCGTTCTGTTATATATATTGTTCCAAAATGCTTGAATTCGCCTTTATAATGTTTTGCAAATCGGTTGTATTACCAAGTATTCTGTTATCTAAAGCTGATATATTAATACTGAAATTTGAAATATTATTTTCAAGAATAGACATGTAATTGTTGATTGATGACAAATTCTAATGAACTGTAGTATGTTCATCAAATATTATGTTCATTAATTAATTAGTGGTGTTTTCAATTAGAACGCCAATATTATTCAATATTTCTACAATATTAATGCATTTAGTCTCATTGAGCATATATCCTGTAACACAAACGCACATATTATCAACATACTCAAAAGGATACACGCATAGATACATTCCATTCACTATTTCGCTATATTGTAAAATTTTGCTACATAATCCATATACAACAGATTGGTTATCACATATATCGCATTAAACAGAATCAGTACCAATTAAAAAAATTGGAACACTATACTTGCCAAAACGAGAAGTTGAATCCACACAAATATCAAATTGAGTTATATTTAATGAAATATTTACTAGTACGACCGATGCTATATATCCATTACTACCACTTTGTATTATATTGCTACCTGTTAACTTGCATTAACTTATTATATATATTACTGAAGATTCATTTATAACATTCGCTAATCCAGAAGAATTCGTACTACTAATTCTAAACTAAATAAAAGACTATTGAACTGTGAAACTTTCTTTTGGTTAAATTATCATGCCAGATATTTACTATCCAGATGCAATAAACACTAAATTACAGCTTTAAACATCAATATCGCATAATATACAAATTAGAGCTCCAGACAGCACTTAAAACAGAATTGAAACATTTATGCTTGAATCAGTTATTAATTGGCTATGTAAACTAAATCCAAACAAAGAAAAAGTGTTTAATTACATATTATTAACAGTGATGTTAATTTATGATTATTAAGTCATATTTGTGTAAATAAATAAATTTATGTTATTTACTTTCTAAGTCAGATATATATTTTCATTTACATTCAAATTATTTAATGACGTTAATTTTTAGCAATAATTATAATTATTATTGTTTACTAATAAATTATTGAAACAATATATGGATTAGTTTTAATATTTTAATTGTTTTAAGAGAATGATAGAAGATAATATCATGTACTATGATAATTGGTATAATCGTCTCAAAATTACTCTGCCATGATAGATTACTGCTCTCCACTTTTACATTCTGGATACTTTAGAAATAGTTACAATTTTAATATTTAATAATTATTTGAAGACTTTTTCATTTTCCATCTAATGACTAAAAATTTATTACTTCTTATTTTCGGATTTTGATCAGACACTAGTATACTTTACGACAATGTTAGAAATTCAGTATCAGAATGTTTTATGAATTTGTTCAGGAGAATCTAAAATAGTTTGAGTTATAGTACCAAAGCATATTTTTCAATAGGAAAATCAATTATTAACAAATATATTTATATAATTTATGCACCCTACAACTCATTCAACTTTATCTTAACTTATACATTACATTTCAATATCAATTATTATGGAATTGTAAATACAATCTCGAGGCGTTAAATTTATACCAGAATTAAAGTTAACAGTTTCACTAGGTAATGTGTAGGTTCAACAGAAAATATAAAAGATGCTTCTATCAATACACAAATTGTTCAGTCTAGGTATTTCTCGTAAGTGGAACCGAAGATGAACCTGAAAGTTAAGATAAATTAGAACTATCAAATAACTTAGCATTCCCGCTAGACTCAGCTACAGATGAATAGTTCTTGAAGAAGATTGATTGATTTTGTGCTGCATTATAATTTTGGAGTAAATCAATGTGGTCCCATATTGAAATTGGTATAATTTATACCATTTTCAAATCTAAAAATTTGATTGTGCACTTGAGAATACATTAATATAATCACGGAAAATACTGTAAAGCACAATATCAACTTATCTAACCCAGTATCAACATAAAAATTGGTTGAAGTGAAATTTTCTAAACATTTTGTCTGGCAGTTTTTGAGAAACTTTGTGTTCATCTTTGCTTCTCATTTGCTCTTACATTTAATACAAGATATTAATGAGAACTAAAATTTAAATATGGTGAAGTGGTTGAGACTATTAAATGTTAAATAATGATATATAAACTAGTACAATTTATCATAATATATAATATAGCTCTATTTATTACACATTAATTGAATAATTGAAGTATATAAATTTTATCAAGCAACTAAAATGAGCTTTAAGCTATAACTTATAATATAAATATGTTAGTATATATGCGTCTATATTATTTGTAAGATAATATATTAAATAATATCTCAAGTTACTCCAAATCATATACTGAGAACTAATCCTTCTTTGAAATATTTATTTGAAATCTAACTTTCAAATTATTATTTTTGAACTATAGTTTTTACAATATTATATTTTAGGCCCGCAATTATAACTTGTCGTAGCAAAACTATATACATAAATAATTTTGAAATATTCGTCTACTAATATAACACGAACTTAAATTATATATTTCTACAAATTATTTAATTATGAATCTATTTATAAACGCTATGAGAAATAATATTATTACTATTTGAATTGTTGAATATTTTAACAAAATTATAATAACTATAAAGATAAGTGTTGCTTATCAAAGTCTAAATGTATATAATATATATTTTAACAATTATATTTAGTGGCATACCTTGTGTATCTGTGTGTTAGTTCCTTTTACCTATAATAGCAAATGTATAATTTTTTAGACAAATCTTATATTTCTTTAGATATGAAAGTGAAAATATAATATCACTATGTCTACTTACTTATACAGTGTTTCACAGTTTAAAGTAGACGGTTTTTACAGATAGTGATAATCTTTGTAAAATAATTATAATTAATGTTAAGGCTTAGGCATACACTATGAACTTTTATGTCACTTCAACTCAATTCATCCACTTCAAATCGCGAAATTTCATATTTCTATCGTTTTATATCAACAACCAATACACATTTTGAAACTTTCAGTAGTGTACTTGTATCAGGCATGATATATGTAAGTAATTATTTGCTAGCTGTAGTGTTGGTTATTCAAAGTCTTGAACTAGCTTCATAAACTGAAGTGATATTTTAGTACTTCACAGTAGTAACGTAATCAATTATAAACACTAGACTTTGAACTCGACTCTGGTTTAAGTTAGTGAAAATATTAACCGAACTTTAGACTTATTTTCTCAACTGTCTATATGAACTGTGTTAAACTATGTTATTGTAATACTCTTCGAGATCCTGAACTACTACAACTGTCTCACATGAGCTACTCGATCGATATTATTTCTTTGTTGGTCAGAATTCAATTGAAAAATTAAATTAAAGTTGAATTTTAAAAGCTAGTAGAAGCTTTTATCCAGTCTTAAGTAATTTATAGATTACTATAATAGTAATAATTATTGGGACGGCTTACCAAGCTCAACTCGAACTTCTTCTTTACTTCCATTTTTGTAAATCTTGGTCACAAAAATCTCATTTTTGAGCTCAACTTGAATAAAGTTTGTGAGCAATTATGATCGAAACCTTCATCTTGAGCTGATGTGTAATTTGTCTTGTATCCAGAAATTTGATAGCCCTATCAAGAAGTGCAACTATCACACATAACAAATCATACTTAATAAGTAATTCTATTTCAACTCTAATGTGGAGAATGATGAATCCAAAAGAAGACTAATTACTCATAAATAGATTTTACTCAAAAATATGATTATATTTAAGATAAAATAAAAAAATAAACGTCGTGCATTTATATTGATATATTCAAATATATACTCTATTTCACTCCTACTCAAAATTTTTTGACTTTTTTCATGTAGTAATATATAGAACTAACATAATAATGTAATATAAACAATGTAATATAAACAAATCATGTTTCACTCGGTGAATATGATTGGAGCGATTTGGTGTTCTTCTCTGTCAAATATGTCGAAATTTACTTGACCAAGCTTGAACTTGCCATTATCGCATTTGATCATGGTAGATAAATATCCTTTCCTAATTTTTTGGATTGAAAATAATATTCCGACTCCAGGTAGCTTCAAGTTGAAATATCCACCCCATTGCTGAGTTTTGAAATCCTTCTTGAAGTGAATAACCGTTTTATTCTTTTCATCATTCAAACTTGTAAGTGTTCCTGACTTAATGATTGGAGCTTTATTAACAACAATAGCTTTGTAGCCGAATAAAACTGATTCAGAAAGCTCAAATCCAAGCTCTTTCATTGCTATTTCAATGAGTTTTTCGTTTATCTCGTTCTTGTAAACGCTGTTAATGAGTCTAATGTGAGCTGTTGCCTTTGAAACGGTATCATTTACGTAGTTAAGCAGCTGAGTTCTGGACAATTTGTTGGGATAAGAAGTAAACAATGAAAGATGGAGATACAGGCTCTTTAATTGCGTGTCAGTGAGAGTGGTCAGATTTTGAATTTGGTCGTCATACTTCTAAATAGCAGTGAATATTTTGGTGTCGTGCACATAGGCCTGCATGACAGACTACCACATATACCTTGCAATACCAAAGTTCAATTACTCAATTTAGTGTAAATTTGGTTGATCTTCTTCTTTCCTTTAAGAATAGATGTTAATGTAGAACTTGAAGCCCTTTCCAGATTACGTGCCCTCCAAAGTGTTCGTTTCGTGCTAAATTTACTCCAGGGTCTGTTCTGTCTTGGAGTTCAGGAAGCTCATGAACTGCTTGAAGGCGAGCTCCGTGGTCGCGAAGTGCTCTCTCTTCCTATCGAATTACTGGTCCACGCGCGGTTGTCTGTTGTACATCTGTATATTCTTGAACCTCTTCATGACGATGAAGCCGTTGTGGGATTTCTGGACTTTAATCATCATCATACCGAGTCTCTCTCCAGCTTCTCTGAAGCCGATCACGTTGCATGGGATGTCCTTGAAGTGCAGCACGTTTCCGCGGACGGAGAACATCGGGTTCACTTCCTTATTGCCCTCGTTGCTGTAGTTCTACAGCGCGATCTGGGCGATGAGCTTCTTGTCGCTCTCGGTTGGGACCAGGTGGAACATATCAGGTATCTTCAGTAGCGGCTTCGGAGAGACGATGAGCTTGTGCTTGGTGCACAGCTGGTCGAGTGCTTGGTCGAACTCATGAACGATTTGCACTTGGTTAAAGGCGAGCTGGAGCTTGGCACTGTCGAGGTTTTCGATCATGGAGTACAGACACTGCTTGAGGATGGCCTTGTACTGCGGGTTGTTGTTGAGTGGTGGAGTTGCCATCACGAAGGCGGTGACAAGGTCCTGGGTGAGGTCTTGCTGTTCGATGAGTGGCTTCAGCTCTGTCAGCAGCTTCACGGCGCTCTCCTCTTCGTTGTTATTTGGTTCGAGAGGTCTCTGGACAAGACGTATCAGACCGACAACGTTGTCCTTATTGAACAACTTTGAATTAATAGTGAGCAGCACTTACTGGGTTTTCTGCGCTAACTGTAAGAATGTCTTCGCGTCAAGTATTATGTCTGTCTGACTAAGTTGTTCGAAGAGATTGTAATAAACTGTTGGTTCTTCAATTAGCAGTTTGAGACTTTCTTCTGGCTTGAATTCGGTAACTTTGAAGAGTTTACTGAGCTCCTGAATTAGGTTGTTTTGCTGGTTGTAGATGTTCTAGGCCATGGTGAAGAAAAAACGTTACACCAGTCTCAAATCTGGAACGACCTTCAAATTTCTGATTTCTTCTATGATTGTAATGTTGTTCGACAACATGCACTTGGCCATCATGGTTTAGTCATATCCCATCGAGGCGGCTGATTTAATGAGTTCGGTGTTGCCTTAGCGCTGGCAGCTGATAATAACTTGGTTGAACGGCATATATGATTCTGACTTCATGTCGTTCTTTTTCTCCTCTTCAACGAGGAACAGATCGCAGTGCTTCTCCATTAAGAAGCGGAGGTTGTACTCATCTTGAGACCTGAAAAGCGTACGCTTCGAGGACAGCTTCTTGAAGTCTACCTTCTTCTCGTCGAAGTATCTGAGCACATCTGTGAACTGGGCGCCGAAGTGGACTGGGGTGAATCCGTGCATGTTTTCTTATTCCAGCAAGGCCTTAACGTTAACCTTCTGTTCTATCAGCTTGAAGTCGTCGATGGACTTTTGGTTGGACTGGTTTTGAGCCTGTTAGGTTATGAGGTGGCTGATATAGTAGTGGAGCACGTTGTTGTTCTCAGCGTCAACTAATTTGTCTCCCTAGGCCAGTAATTGAATGTTGAAGCAGTTATTGCTGACGGCTGCCATAAACGGAGTGAGACCTTCTTCGTTCTGTTGAACTATCAAAGTATCCAGAATGTTCAGTTTCTAGAACAACTTGACTGCGATGTCTAAAACGGATATCCCAACTTATTGAACATGTTGATAAACCCGTCCCTATACATATGTATGTAATGATTGATATAATTATTGTTGTGAACCAAATTTGACCAAGAGGTGCATGAAGTTGTCCGTACCTAGCTTAGAAAGCAAAATATCTTTGCTTTTATCCCCAAATGCTTCTTCTATATTTTCTAGAATTGCTATTGCGAACTCTGAGTTAGTTGATATTTTCATAAAGTATAGAAGTGCTTGGGTTTGGGCTTCTCGAGAAGTAACTTGAGACAGAACTTTCATGAAATCCTTAGCCTGCGCTTTGAAGTCTTGCACTTCTTCCAAGGCGAGGAACAAATCAGAAAGCGCGTAAAAGCCCTCTGAATCTTTCTGGGTTAGCATTACATTGTTTTTGATTATGTTAAACTGCTCTACAGTCGCCAGTTTCATGAAGTGGAAGGCGTTTTTGTCAACGCGTTTCTGTTGTTGAAGTTGGTCTTGCTTGCTGCTCTTTTGTTATTAAATCGTGTCTCTTAACAAAGGCTCTTTCACTAAGTTCTATTGATAACCGCCCCATCCGTTGTAACTGCTGAATCCTGTTTGTTGTGGGATTTATTTTTGGATTTTGCTGTTGATTTATTCTATAATCTTTTGGTACTCGGATTCCTTGATTTGGACCTTGATTGCGTTTTTCTCAAGGTTCTTGGTCTTGAGCGGTTGGAGATTGGCTACAAACACATCAAGGACCTCAGCTGACATAAACTTGGCGTTAGTTGCCATGAAGTTTTGTATATACTACATGAACTGTAGTTCATCATCGATCTAACCGACCATCAGCTTGGGGCACTTGATGCACTTAAGCATTATTTCGTTCAGTTGGTTAACGTACTTCTGAAGTATTTCAACACTCATATAGCTGGAAATAAGTCCTTGCTGTGTGGCTTGCTTTCCAAACACCGCTTGTTGTGGAGCGAACGAAAACTGCGACTAAGTCTAACCAAACTGTTGGCCGAAAGGCTAGCTGAATCCAGTTTGTCCAAACATTGGTTACCCAAAGAAAGCTTGAGGTTATCCAAACGGTGGGACAGCTGGAACGGGCTGGTTCAGTTTAGCTGCTTTTTTGTTCTGCAATCTTGCGCTAGCGTCGTTCATCTAGGCAAATGTGGAAGTAAGGAATGCTTGAAGGCACTTGTTCTCCTAAACTGAAGCTTGATAGTTTGGAAGCACCTGGTCTTGGAGCTAACCAATGAACTGGATCTACCATTCATAAACATAGTTAGTTCCGCTTAGCACTTCAACTGGCGCGTCAACGTAATTTATTAGCTCTGTGTTGAAGTCTACGAAGTTGATACCCCAGAAGGTTTATGATGTTATGTTTTAGATGAGTTTCATACCTGTGGTATTGCAGATATTCACTAAGTAGTTCATCGAAGCTCTCTGGTAGTTGGAAGTTCCAGACACGTTATAGCAAGCTACGAATGCGTTGAGCAGGTCTTGGGCGAAGGGTTTTATCTTATCAAGTTCGACTTTGCTCTGGAAAACATTTTGCACGAATGTGATCCTATCTATTTTTTCTTGCTTGATTGAGCTGATGAGGAGCTGGGCGTAAACATAGTGGATGTCTTCTTCGGTAAGAGTGAAGTGGTCGAAGATCACTTTCACAAGTTAATTGAACAGCTTGTCGTCGAATAGGGAGCCAAGTTTTTGGTAATCAGTGCTTGACTTCGCGAAACAAAACCCGTGCTTGATGAAGATGTTCATCGCGTCCACGTTGTGGAAGGTTGCAAGCTGGCCGAACATGTCATCGTTGTACAGATTCAGACCCGTGACGTTGGTCATGGACTGGTCGATAAACTGCTGGATGAGCTTGGTGACGTCTTTCTGGTCCATCTTTGGAAACACGTACTTCAACACATCTGGCTTTGCGTGGATCAGGTTCTTCAAAAGCTCGCAGCTTTCCGTGCCGATGTATTTCTTGAACTTGTAGAAGTTCGAGTAGTCGATTGAGGTCGTGGACATGAGGTAGTTCAGGATCTTCTTGTTCTTGCTGATCAAGGCTGAGATGATGCTGAAGCCTGCGTCAAACCCGCCCACCAGCTTCTCGATTCGCTTCACGGTAGCGATGTCGTCGTTGATGTTGGAGCACGCTCCGATGGTAACTTGGATCTGGTGTTCGACGTTAAAGCCGAAGAAACTCAAGTTAGCGGTTTCGATGGCGTTCAAGAAACCTGTGTTGCAGGTGAGAGCGGCGAAAGCCAGTGGGTTGAACTGAACGCTGGTGATCTTGGCAGCGGTGATGCTCACCTTGATATCCTTCTCTTTCAGCTTGTTGTTCAGGGCGATCTGGCTGAGCTGCCCGAACGTCTGCTGGACGCAATGGAGCTGGTTGATGACGAAGTGGAGGAACTTGGTGTTCTTGTGCATCAAGGCCAGTGGGATGCAGCTGGTATACTTCTGCTTCAGATTCCCTTGGACGAAGCTGTGGCCTCCTTCGGCTTGTTTTTGCTCGATATTGAAAAGTTCCTGGACCTTCTCATGTTCGATTTCCGGAGAGGAAGCCAGCACATCAGCAATCGGAGTGCTTTCGGAGGAGTAGCCGAGGATCTTGTAGATGATGGTCTGTTCCTTGGACCTTCTTTCGGTGACGAATATGGACTGGATCTGGTCCAGCTGTACCTTCACGTTCTTCAAGAACTGCACCTTGTCCTTCTGTGCGTTAGCTACTTTGTACAGCAGGAACTGGGACTCGATAACTTCGAGGAGCTGTTTGTGCTTGAGCGGATCCATCTTTTCGGCCCAGACGACCAGGTCTCTGGCGAAGTCCTTCTTCTTGAGGATGCCTTCCACCTGTTTTACTTCGTTTTCGAATGTAATGGAGCATTCAAAGTTGCTCTCTTTGTTGATTGTGAGGTCGGCGAAGGCGGAACTGAACTCGACTTCCTTTGCCTCGAACTTGTTGGCGACCACCTTTCTGCTGGCTTGCGGGAGGATCTTGCAGGGTTGTGGGCACTGCATTTCTTCTCTGGCCTGACTGCTGAGGATAACTCCCTCTTTCTCTATCTCGACTCCGACTGGTTCGTAAACGTCGGCGAAGCACTGGATTTGGTGGAGTTTCAGGTTAACTGGCTGGACCATCGGGTTGTACTTCGTGCGGTCTCCTGGTGTGGTGGCTTCGTGTCCGACTTCGAATTTTCTTGCTCTAACTATTTATTGCATGAATATCTTGAAGTCGTACCCGGGCTGAACTTTGATTAGTGGCACGTCTTCTTCAATTTGATACAGATCTCCTTCGGCGACCACATAGTTGCTTTGGGCCACGAAAAGGGTTCTGGGCTTCTTCACTCTCCTGGTGGTAAGCGAGAATTGTTGTTCTCCGATATAGAACGAAGCGTACTTCGAGTTGAAGTACGTCTGAGCTTTGTGGTTTGGCTGCGATCTGACAGGTTATTTGACCTCTATCGCTTCGCGTTCTTCTCTCTCCTCGCACTCTTCGAAGTTTTCCGCTCTTCTGTCGATCATCTCAAGTGGTTCTTTGTAGATGGCGCGATAAGTTTTTTTGGCTATCATTTTTCTTGGCGCTTTCATGGTTCGGGCTGGCATTGTTCTTGCTGTCGGAGCTGTTTAAAACGGCTACGGTTGTCCGAAAGTCGGCATCGGATATCCTGCCATGCGGCACGTTTGTTTTGTTCTTGCCATATTGATTGGGAGTGGTAAATATCATTGATCTAATCTAAGATGTAGTATTAATTAGGAATCAAAAATAATAGTATGTCATTGAACACGCTTAGTAGTGTAATTAAGATACAGTGAGTGAGTCATGTATTTTTAAGATAATAAGTTGATAAATTAATATTACTGCTAATAATAATATAATAATAGAGAAATTATGATATTATTCAAGTATTCAAGTTGAAATGAAATTGAGTAAAATGTTATTGTTATTAATATTTGGACTGATATTAGAATTTATGTTAATTTTTAAAATGTATATATTAAAATGTACACTGTCAAAAATCAAATCTAGTATATATATACAATGTAACATAACATATATATACATATATCATACATATATAACATAACATATATATACAGTAGTATAAACATTACTTATCTTTATCATGTACATAATCAATTATATTACATTAACTTTAATTACTTCTTAATTGCTAGCCACTTTTTTATAAACTTGATCTTCATTTGGTGATGATATCTAGCTGGCAATGATATCTAGCACACCACTTGTGTTATGAAAAATGAACATAATTCAAATAGTGACCAAATCATTAATGCAATATGAACACTAAAATTTATTTATTCTTCCGTAAAATCATGAAATCGTTGTTTGAAAATAATATAAATGAAAACTAATGCAACTATTGAGTAATTAGCTATAAATTGAGTAATTAACAAAAAGTTAATCATAAAACAAATTTGAGCTATTCAAATAATGCGGTATTTAATTAGAAAAATGGATATTTCATTCTCAAAAAGCTGTAACATGGAAGAGACGGAAGAGTCTACATTACAAGCACTATTGATGGAGTTATTGTGGTTGTTAAATTCTCATAACTTAAAGAATCTGATGAGTAAAGACAAAGCTTACAAAGAGAAGCCAATTATTGGAATATATATATGCACTGCCGAATTGAACGATATTATATTTTAATGTTATTATTATTTCTATTTTGCTTTTTAGGATGTTTTGAGTTATTTAAATTAATCTCCACTCCTCCTTCGAGGTATTATGAAAATTAGTGAATGACAATAGACCTATAACAAAACTCGCTTATAACAATATAGACTACGGTAAAACATTTAAATCTCAAAATTACCTTGAAATATTCCTTAAAATATTTCTATTTAAAAACTTTTAGATAAAAATGCAAATAATAAACAGCTTAATCAACCAAGTGAGACGATGCAAACTTTCAATATTATTTCAACGATGTCCGGTCGTACATTGACGTTAGATTGAGCTTAATACATTTTCGAATCTAAGCGCAAAAATATTCAAATGAAATTGAAGAAAAATTAGCTTATGAGTAATTTTTTGACTTCAAACGCTGGGTTTATAACAAACGCTGAGAATGCACTATTTCTTGTAAAACAAATATTTATTATACACCGAATATAACGAAATAAATTTGTGTTTTCCAATCTATAGAGTAATTGGGGCTAACTTCATTAACTGCTTCCACAGAGTTTCCTTTAAAAGAGTAGAGCTAAGTCTTTAAGTCAAATAGTCAACCTACAAAATTTATTCGCTGTTTTTTAATTGCCCTTACTAGAAAAATCTAAAATGCATGCATTCAACTTATTAAGTATTTCCAGAATCACGTGTCGAACAAAGCGCTCTATATAAATGTTTTGAATTTAGATCTAAAACCATAACTTAATGGATTAATTAATATTGATATTATTTCTGTCTTCAAAATTCAAAGCTAATTTTACAATATTTGCTATGATTTATTGCAATATACTTATGAATAAGGAGCAATAGGTTAAAATTTGTACTAACTGTACTCAGAATAAGCAAAAAATCTATTTACTTTAAATTATAAATTCCACCTCAGCTAGTTACCAAATTTATGTTAAAATTTTGATTACAAAAACCGAAATAATATTTAAAACTTACAAAGTATATTAACCACATTAATGTAGCTGTAAACTGTGTTCTTAAATTAATATAATTTAGTTATATATAATTTCATAAAATCTTATTAAAACCATAATGTTCTAAAATCAAAATGAATAATAAATAACTTTTAAACAAAGTAAAATATATAGTACTTAGAACTATAGTAATGCAACTTCAATTTATTAAAAGATTCAATTCACTCCCGTGTTTTATTTTTAACAATCTAAAAATATTAAATATATTTTTTGTCATTATGCAAATCAATCGCCGTTACTTGTATAGTTATATAATATTCAGTTATGTTCAACGACAACAGCTCTTGCCACAGAAGTTCTGCTAGCGTCTTAAATAGTGCTGTTACTTTTTAAGAAATTTATATAAATTTAAGCTTATTAAGCTATAAGTAGAAGTGCAAACACACATAACCGACGCTATTAGAATACTAAAAGAAAATAATAGGAAAAGTATATATCCACTTCACTATTTCAGTTTAGTATCAATGAAGAAAATATTAGTATCACAGGACCAAATATCTATATATGAACTAAAAATTCAGTAACGTATTTAAAATTGCTTAAGAAGATTATAACGTAACATCTAACTTTTTCATTAACTACTTTGCTTCATGATGAAAATAGGACTTCATAGACAAAGTCAATTGTAAAAAACAAAAGTATTGCAGAAAATAGTTGCATAGAATGTTCACAGTAAATTGAAAATAATAAATAATGTCTATCAAAAAAAATTAGTAAATAATAATGAAAAAATTCTCAGTTTTGAAGAATTGTAGTAAATTAATTTACTAAGTTTGTTAATGATTTAAATGATTGACGAGGAGTTTTGTGACTTAAATTTAATAAAGAAACTCTGTGGACGTGATTGAAAAACATCGACATTCATTTTTCACAATTACAAAAATATCGAAAAACTCAATCAAATATTTTTCGAGTTTAAATGAGGAAATGCTTATATACAATGAGAATGATAAAAATTGAACTTGTCAAAGTCGTAACAACATAACAAGAAGAAATAAAGTCAAATTAGTAGTCGGAGTGAAAATGATAAAAGTATTAATATTTATTCTTCATAGCTACTTGAGTAACATAAATGTACAAAATCATTCTTACAATGCTTCTCCTTCTCATACAGGAAGATCCGCAGTACATATGAATATATTATATTATGATATTAATAAGTTGCGTTTAATTAAGTATTAAATAACTAATATGTTCTGATTATGCCGTATGTGTTGGGCATAGTTAGTAGTAAATTGTGAATCATTAAAAACCAAAATCGTGTTTAAACTTGTTGAGGGGTTAGTGTCAACAAGTAGCTGTAATTAATAATATTGGAAGAACCGCTAAAGTTAGCATTAAACGCTCTTAATCATATGGTTAAAAGAGAATTCTTTCACAATGACATATAGTGGAGACATCTCGCGTTGATGATTTCTGGGACTAAAAGTAATTGTTACCTATTTTTATCGACTTAACAGATGTATCGAAAAAAAATGAATGGAATACAATAAGAAAACGACGTCCAATATATTGAGAAGCAGATGACTATACTGAATAGCACACTTTCAGCGAAATGTTTGGTAACAATTGAGTGATGAATTTCATTTTATGAGATGCCGGTTTGTGTATCTATCCAAAAGACTTTCCCAGCACAACTACTATTTACGCTGGAAGAACTTCTTATATAATTAAGAGTAGACTAAAAATGAAAATATTCTCAATATCTCATCTCACTTTTTGTTGTGGTCTGGCATCACTCTCTTGCCGATTCTGCAGGTGAGGGTCATGTCCTGGCTCATGATGGTGACGCGCTTGGCTTAAAATTCAAATATTAAAAAGATTTTTTGTGTTTGGATTTTGTACCACTCTCAATTTACGCCAAATTATCAAACTTTTACAACTTGAATGTGGTTCAAGATAAAAGTTAGGATAGTATCTTTCTTACACTAGAACATCTATAATTATAATTTCAGTCATTCAAAATTAATTTTAGCGTAAATACAGAAATTCACAGTAGTATTTCGGTGTGAATGCATTTCTGCCGGTATTTTCAATATCTTCGTTAGAATTACATGCATTCCGGTATTTACTTATGACGTTCGGTACAAATTAGTGTAGTTTTCCAATCTATTTACTTGTAGAAATGATATATTTTATTTTCATAGTCGACGCGAAGCGTCGAAATAATTTTAGGAGGCTAATAATTAAACGTAAATAACTTTAAAATCAATTGCATAGGTAATTTCACTAATTTTTTTCACTTAATCTTATCGAACATGTAAAACATTATACCCAATTAATATTTGGATTGTATTTACTTTTATTATCAATATAAGTCTTCAATTTTATTGAACATAGACTATAATTTGTCGTAATCTCCAACTTTCATAATCATTTTCATTTATCATTCAAGAAGTGGTGGAGCGGAATTATGTATATATTTATTAAATGTACTAATATACACGGGAACGTCAAAAAATATCACGTTATTTTCGAGGGGCTGATTTTAGCAAATTATAGAGATTCACCAAATAATAAACATTTAAAAATCTTTAAATACCGGGCAGGTACCGGTTTAAATGTCGTTCGGTATTTCTGACGAAGTATCGGTATAATGCGCATGTATAAATACTACCCAACTTGGGCACTCTAGCAGCTTTTAATACAATGCACTTCTGCGTGAGGTTGAACAACTCCAAAGTAAAAGAGTAAAAGCGAATGGTCATCTCTGCTTAATTTTTTAGGTTTCAACTCAGAATCTATCACTTTAAAATATTGAAATAGTCTATTATTTAATTTTACATTTTTGTGAATCTTAGATAATACAGCGATCAACAGGATTATGGTACCCAATCGTTTACAAATAGTTAATACTCAGTGTTATAAAGACATTTAGAAAATTTCAGACTGACGGACTACATTTTTTTAAATTACGAAAATTTTGAATTACAGCATCAATAAAAACTCGACGTTAAAAATGATAGAATTACTATTCAAAAAATGGAAATTTGAAAAATTAGGTTTAACTCGTGGTGTATCCCAACTAAAGCAGTCAGTCTTGTAGAGAGCACCAGCTACAATTAAATACATCATTGAATAACATAAGTAGCACTGCTTGAAAAATAAAATTGAATTTCGTTGTAAGTTTTATGGTGTTCAAATAACTTAAATTATTGGCTTACACAAAGAGCCAGTATTTCATAATCCACTGGGAATTATTAGAAAAAAGGATTCTATTGGAACAGCTTCAAGACGTTTGTCATATTTGATTATATTATTCATTTTTCACCAATTACCACGAATATGAAGATGCATGATGGGTATGTGAGTTAGGTTGCCGGTTTTTAATATATAATATGATCTAAATTTCACTTTCCGTATATTTTCCATCGTTTAAAGTTAGCAGATACATTTTTGAATTTTACTTCAAGTATAAATTCATATTTTTTCATACATTTTCATAAATTAATCTATATCTAATTAATGTTATTCAGTTTATTTCCTATATATTTAAATAAGTTATAACTCTTATGGAGTTAATTCTAAACTTGTATATTGTTTTGGAACAATATTTTAACAATCTGAATCGTCAATATCTATTACCTACTATTCTATTTTATTTTGCACTGTCATAGATAGCTTGCTGTTCTTATTTTGCATGGACAGTCTTAAGATTCTGGTGTTTTATCTAAATCAAATTCAACAACTTTTTAAGTACCAATTAATACATACATCACCCTATCTACTATTATTTAATTAAAGTTTTAAATATAATCTATTTATGCACAAACTGTTCTTTTTTGTTGACATTACTTTGTTTGTTTGTTTGAAGAAACAGTGATACATATTACCTGTGATTCTAATGATGGTGAATTGCTTTACATAGCCTATAATATCACTAGAAGTCAAAAAGAGAGTGCGGCTGATTCGTTTTTCTGCTTCAAAACAATCACAACTTGTTAGATACTTGTTAAGAGTTTGAGCTTTTAACATTTAATGTGGTGGAGCGGGTTCATGTAAAATATTTACTCGCTATAAATTTCATTTCCCAGTATAGTTTATATAATTCCACTTCTATTGATGGAATGACCCACATTATATAGAGTTGAATATAACTTTATGTTGTAAGTAGTTTGTTAGACAATATATTTATTAAATATTTAACAAGCTTATTAAATTAAAACGTAATTACTACATGTAATATAAAGATATAAAACGATATTATGTAAATATATTATATAATAGCTTGACCTTCACTTGTTTGAACTACACTGCGGAAAAAATGGAGCAAAAATAAGATTAAATTATTCATTTAAAGTTGCTGCAGAGTAATGATGCTCACACTCCGTCAAAAATTGAATATGAACACTTTGTTTTCGTTAATAATATTCCGTGTATGTACGATGTCAGTTAGTGTCTTTCTCGTAGAGTGCATTGAATTTATATTGCAAATCTCGTGCAAAATGACTTTTCGAACGATTTGCGTCAATCACGTATGAATTATCTGTCATGATGGACAAATCCTACACAACTTGTGTAACATATTTGTGTGCATTATAATTATAATAAAATATATTAAAACTCTCGCTCACGCGAAGTGCTTCTCTATTTCTTCGATTTCGTCCTCCGTTAAGTCTTTGCATTTTTCTTTCAAAACTTCAAATAGTCCTTCAACGTCAACGTGCTCCTCTTCCATTTTGAGTGTTTCGTTAACGTTCTCGGTCATAATCAGCACTTCTCTGTTTCTGATGAGCGCGAAAACGACGACCAAAATATTCAGGCCGAATCCTCCGGCGAGAAACGCGTCCCAGTACCTGAGCACTTTGTCCAGTGGTGGTTTGGAGGCCTGAAAGGTCATTATCTCTGGGAACGCGTAGAGGTTCGCGGACAGTTTCTGCTGCTTGAATTTATTGCTCAGTTCCGGGTCCAGTCTTTGAAGCAGTTTGTCCACTATCTTGCACCCGTTGGAGGTGCCCGCGATGCCCGGCTTTAGGTACGAGGCGGTTCTGTTTATAACGGATTGCAGGGCGAAGAAGGCCTCCGGCTCGTCCAGCACGTACAGGAGCACGCCCGCGATCACGTTCATCCCCTGCACATATCTGCACTCCCGGAACCAAATGGTAGCGTTCAGCACACGAATCAAAGAGGACTCGTTCACCTACTCGGTGAATAGAAGGTTGTTCGTGAACGTGCGGTGCGTATCCTTCTGAATCTTGTCCGCGAACTCGCACGGACCACGATGCACCAGTTACACATACTAATCCACATCAATCTCAGGCAACTGCAAAAACAACTTCCAACAGAGAGAACGCAACTTGTGCGGAACACCCTGGTTAATCGCAAGCTTCCGCAGCAAATTCAACTACTCTGGCGTGTAACTCTACTGCAACTGCTAAATGATGCACTCGAACTAACTTTGAAGATCCATCTTTGAAGCGGAAAAGATGCTCAAAACACACATACAATAGTAATGACACATTACCACTCTAAATGTCAAAAATCGTGTCAGAAGCCATGCTAAAAGAATACCTTAAAATTGACAACTTATAATCCGTCACAGAATTAGATATGGTAGTAAATACCACTGAACAATCACTAAACGCACTGGTACGCTTCTTACCAAACCTTTAATTCCTCAATCTATCCAATTCCACTATTGAAATATCAGATATACCTGCATTTGAAAAACTGTAAACTTTAATGCTCAAAAACTGCCAAATTTAATCCCTCGAAGGACTATTCAACTTTCTGAATTTAAAGAAATTAATTTTGAGCAACAACTAAATATCATAGCTCGATTCGCTGCTCGATCTAAGCTTAGAAGAATTAGATTTATCGTATAACAAAATATCAAATCAATCAGAACTAAATTATATTACACACATGACAGAACTAAAGTCCATTGTATTAATTGGAAATCCATTAGATTATAAATCTTTTATCGAACAAAAATTTCCAGAAATAGAGATAGATAGAGCTGATTATGCATTAGATATTAGAGCGAATGAATTGGAAAATACACAATCGATAAATGGAGGTGATGAATTGAAGAAAACAAACCAAAGAAAAAGTATTTATCTAGTTGGAGCAAAAGATTTGTACTGTTCCCCTTATTCAATTTTAAAACACAAATAATCATTTAAATGAAATAGTGATATATAAACTGATTCAATTTATTATAATAATTTATGAATTAACTTAACAAAGTAAACTCGTTCACAAATGTAATTCATTATCACTGTCTTCTAATACAACATCATCTACAAAGGTTACAATACCAGGTTCTAAATTTGATAAACTATTTCTTATATACTTAGTATTTTTAAAATATTTATCGTATTCCTATCTTGTGACATCATTGTATACAATTTTTCTTAATTATCTTTACTGTTGTATTCTATTTTACATCTTCTGAAGTGGATCATGGATATGTAGACATTTATAAATTTCAAAGATAAGTGTTAAATTCCACTATTAAGAATTAATTCAATTGGTATTATTAGATCAGTAAATTAAATCATTTTTAAGTTAGTTAATTAACAAGCCCTACTATAAAAATAAATAATATATCTTAGTAATGCTAAATCAATACTAGACATATCATATTTGTCTACATCTATTTTTTAAATCAATAAAAATAAGTATGAAAATATCTGTTACTCAAACTATTTCAACTACCTGCACGACTGTCGAGCCAATTTCGTATTCTCCGCACACGATACTATCTTGGCTGTTGAACAAGAAGTAGCCGGTTTCGTTGTCTTCGGCTTCTTGTTTCAATATTTGTCCTGGCATTTCGCATTTGACTTCGAATTGGTCGTTTGTGATAGAGAATTTTCCGTATTAGTGCGGTTTTTGCAGTTTAACTTGTACTTCAGTTGCGTTGAAGCTGGTGAATATGATATTCGTAACCGACTCCATGTATTCCTGGCTGCTGTTTGCATCTAATGCGCCAATAACCGCGTATTTGTACTTCTTAATTTTTTATCCGTTTATTTATTGAAATTCCATTAGTTCCGAATCAAATCTGAACAAATCAAATTTGTTTTCGTTTATTTCCAGATTCGTTTCGTGGCTGAACTTGACGATTATTTGCATTATTTCGGGGCACGTCCAGTCAAAGAGAACTTTGAAGCAGTAGCTCGGTTCCTCCACCACCTCTTTTGTAGTGTATTTGCTGAATTAATTGCAAATAGTTCTGACCGAAGTTACGAAGTCGTTAATTTGAGTTTAAATGGTTCCAAATTATTCAGGGTCGAAAGTTGCTTCCTGAGTCGTTTTGAACAGGTATATCTACCCGGTTAAAGGGGTATCTTCCAATTCGTACGTTTTCAACTTGAAATTGAGAATTTTTAAGGATTGAAGCTCCTGAATGTGCTTAAAATGAAGAGACTACGTGAACTCGCCCTCGAGAGTGAACTGCTGATTTAAATAATCCTCTATGGTGAACTAAACTAGATTAAGAGGCTATTATGCTTGCTTTAACTCGAAGTGCACATTGAGCGGCTTATTCTCGTAAAACAACCGCTTCTATTTTAATTGCTAGACAGTATGCTTACAACAAATTTAAATGAAACAAGTCGCTTTTATCTTCGTGAAACCCTTCACAAACGGACACTTACAGTTCTAACACAACTGCGAATTAAAACAGGATTACAGCAAATTTACAAATGACTAATGTTCAAGTGAAGGATTCTGCACAACAATTTTGCACTGCTCGAATTCTGACTGAAAATCATACGATTACAGACCTGACATTTATTCGAATTCTTTAACAGTTTTTATACCCCAGAATGTTGTTGAAAATTTTCGTCTGTATGTCATATGAAGTGAAATTTTATTATACGCATTATAATATATGTAAATTGCCATTATTCACCTCGCTTCAATGATAAAACTTCTTGATAGGTATGAGTACGCGAAAAGCGATATAATTGGTTCTGGTTCGTTTGGGGACTGTTATTTAGCCTTCGATACGAAAACACAAAAGGAGTGCGTGTTGAAAGTCTCCAGGGAAACCGAAAATATGAATAGAGAGCGTTTACAGGCCGAAGCTCAGCAGCTTGAAATTTTGGTGCATCCGCACATTGCGCACGGGATTGAGCATTTCTTTTTCGAGAACGAGTTTTACATAGTGATGGACTACTACGAGAACGGCGATTTGCAGTCTTATCTGTAATCTGTTCCTCCTCCGAGCATAAAATAAATTTGCTTGTGGCTAGCTCAGCTTGCATCAGCGATTAATTACCTCCACTCGCAGCGCATAATTCACAGAGACCTGAAATTGCAAAACCTGTTCGTTTCAAAGCAGCTTGACCTTTACGTGGGCGATTTTGGAACAGTTCGAGAGCTCTTGAACAACGGATTCGCGAACACCTTCATCGGAACACCACAGGCGATGAGCCCAGAGCTGATTAACGAGCAGCCGTACGGCCTAAAATCGGACATGTGGTCCGTTGGCTGCATTCTGTACGAAATATTAACGAAGAAGGCACCGTTTATGAGCTGCAACTTCATGGCGCTCATGCGCATCATCTCCGAGGCGAAATACGCTCCAATTCAGGACACAAAATTGTAAAAGGAATTCCAGCATTTTATCGATGGACTACTGTAAATTGACCCGCAAAAAAGATGGGGTTCGTACAGATTGTGCCAGGAGCTGAAAACGGAGCTGGATGAATTGCAACTGTCCCAATTCATAGAAATGGACGAGGACCACGAAGATTTTTAACCGACACAGACCGAGAAAGCGGTCGTGCAGCATTTTAACGCATTAAACACCATGAGCGCACCTGTGTAGCACGAAAGCAGTGTCGAAGCGATAAAAACACGCCTCTATGAGAAGCTACTGGAGCTCACCAATGACGAGGACGTTATTTACAAGCTCATCGTCGCGCACACGTTCATGCTCCAGAAAATGAAGGTGAAGAAGATCCTCGACTTCCTTGAAATTAACTTGGAGCAAAAGGAAATCGACTACAACAACTTTGAAGTCCTTATTCAAGAACAAGAATTCCTGATTAAAATAACGAATCAACTTTGCCCAGGAAAATAAGCCGGAGAAATCGCAGAACTGGTCCGGAAACTCAGCGTCGGAACTTTTATCAACGAGTGAAATCTGATTATATTTATAAATATATTTATATTAGATCTGTTAATTAATGTTTTGTTAATCACTGTATTGTTATATAAATTGTTATATAAAATCGAAAATTGTCATATAATTAAAATATTAAAATGGATTAATAGTACTTTGAGGTATTTTACTCCATTCAGCAGTACACATATGAATGAAACGATCTGTATATCATGACATGACTCAAAATACCAAAAATGTACATTAGAGATGTTGTTGTAGAAATTAAACTAAAATAGAAATTAGCATTCTTATACGTTTTGTGATTTTTATTTCTATAACCACCTCTTTTAATAATTTTTGGATGGAATACGACATCGCCCCATAATATTGCGAAAACACTAACCCAGGAGTCGGTGACTATGACCCAAAACGCAAATTTTTGTCAACTGAACGCAGAAATACAGCTGCCCCAGTCATTGAAAAGTAATATTAAGATAGATTTGAAATGAATCAAGACCAATTAAATGCTCCAGCCCCTGGATAGTACGATCCGAACACTAAATTTGTTGATCGTAGAACCACTGCTGCTCCAATGCTTGACAACCAAACTGGTCAAAGATTTGAAATGGAACGTGATAAAGTTGAAGCTCCAGCTCCAGGTTAGTATGCTCCAAATCAAAGAGCCGTCGATTAAAGAACTTCAATGGCTCCATAACTTGATAAGCAAACTGCTGAGCGTTTTGCTATGAATAGAGATTAACTAGCTGCTCCAGCTCCAGGTCAATACGATCCAAGCACAAAGTTCGTTGATCGTAGAAATACAGCTGCTCCAATGCTCGATAATCAAACTGGTTAGAGATTTGAGATGGATCGCGACAGAGTCAACGCCCCAGCCCCAGACGCGTATGCTCCAAACTCTAAATCGGTAGATAAGAGGACCACAATGGGCCCACAGCTTGACAAACAAACCGGTGAGCGCTTTGAAATGAACAGAGACCAATTAAATGCCCCAGCCCCAGGCCAGTACGACCCACACACCAAATCCGTGGACCGCAGAACCACCATGGCTCCATAACTTGCAAAGTAAACTGGTGAGAGATTCGAGATGAACTACGACCAGGTGAACGCACCAGCACCCGGTTAATATGCTCCAAACCAGAAAATGGTTGACAAGAGAACCACCATGGCCCCCTCAATTGAAAAGCAAACTGTAAGATTCACCACTGATAAAAATGACGTCCCAGCCCCAGGACAGTACGACCCGAAGCCAAAATCAAGCTCAACCAACCGCAGAGACACAGCCGCCTTCCAATTTGGAAAGTAAGCCACTGACCGCTTCGACCAACAAGGACCGAACGTTCCAGGTGTCGGCTCGTATGATTTGAAGTCACACGAGATCAGCTAAAGAGTCCAGAAAATGGGCTTCGCCCAGCAAAACAGCGATAGATTCGGAAAGTGAGAAGAGAAAAATAATAATATAAAAATTAATTTTACTATTGTTAATTATCTTAAGATAACAGCTGGATGAGTTGCAAAAACCTAAAACTTAAATCTTATTTAAAAGAAAAAATTTTGTTAATTAATCCTTTATTTATACACCGTGGAGCGGAGCCACGCAAAGTTTAGAAGTTTTAGACATTCTGTGGTGTTTTGGGACGCTTTTGAGAGAAAATAGCGAAAACTGAATTAAATTGCTAAGCTGGGAAACACAGTTCCACATCGCTTCCGAGCGTAAATATTTTATTGTCCCACTCCAAAGTGTTTCAGTAATATTCTTGGCTCTCGCCTCTACCCCAGTGAACTCGCTGTAAACACAGGGATTGTGTATATACAGTATTGCATGTCGTGAAATGCGAAACAGTTGCTTAGTAAACACAGCTCGCTAGCAGCTGGATTGAAAGACGTTTCCATCTGCGGCGATACCACGTGGGAGTAAGTCTGAGGTGAGCTTTACCTATATATGTTTCTAGTTCCGGATAGCCGTGCTGAAATCATTTCTTTTGAGAACCGAGTATATTTTCTTGTTCTTTGAATGGATGGCAGCATAGTTGTATTCGATCTGGCCACACTCTTTTCGAGTAAGTTGGAGAGCGCTCATGCGCATCGTAACAAGTTTCTGCTTCATAGATATGATTCAACTCAAGGCCATTCAGCCAAACTAAAAGATGGAGTTGCTGCGAATGCTGCTCTATTCGTGGATTCGAATTGAAAACTCGCCCAAAGCAGTGCGGCGAAGGGAAGTGATACTTGAAGTTTTATTCAAGCCAATATTTTATAAATTCGTAAGGAAATATAAATATAGTAAGTATTCGCAATACATTACTTTGCATGTTCTTAACCCCAATCACTCGAATTCTGTCTTCGACCATTCTATAGAGTCACTTGACTTCCTACGCCGTGGAATTCTGGCTCGTGACGCCGCTGTTGTAGATGACGGGCGGCACAGCTGGAGGCCACGAGAACGCGTTAGGTTGGAATGTCATCTGCTAGGTCTGACGCGAAGGGATAGTCGGAGCACCTACGAACACCACGGGTGCATCCGCTTGAGGCCTAGACTTGCAGCTTGTCTGTATAACAGTCGTCTTTCTGGCTTGGAGTTACTGGATGTCCGCGTCTAACGTCCTCTTGAACGTGTGCACCGCGTCGTGGATGTCGCAGGTGAGCAGGTAGGGCTGGAACTCGCCCATGACCAGCGCCATGAGCTGCTCGAAGTCCATTCCCTTGTTCGTGTAGCGCTGCATCTTCTCCACGAACCTGGCCTTGAAGAACTTGGTGATGCCGTCTCGCATGCGCTTGGCCTCTTCTTTGGTCTTGAAGAGCCCCAGGCCGTACCCGAAGCGGTCTCTGTAGGCGGCGAAGAAGACCTCTTTCACAACCTGCCCGGACGGAGATATGCAGTTGCTCACGTTGAACGTATCTTGGTACGTCTTCGCGGCGGCCTGGTAGAACTCCTCGTTTTGCTCAACTGAATACTTGCGTCTCATTGAGAGTGGAAATACAACAACCGAGAACTATGGCAGTTCAACCATGGTTGTCCAAATATTAGCGGTTATTTCTAATGCTTATTTGGTAATCAAATTTAACTTATAATTTAGTCTGAATCTGTGTGTGTTAGAAATTTCCAGAGGCACATAGTTCATGCGTCTTCGGATGCAACAGCTTGGTGTATTGAAAAGACATTTTATGAGATGCCGGTTTGTGTATCTATCCAAAAGACTTTCCCAGCACAACTACTATTTACGCTGGAAGAACTTCTTATATAATTAAGAGTAGACTAAAAATGAAAATATTCTCAATATCTCATCTCACTTTTTGTTGTGGTCTGGCATCACTCTCTTGCCGATTCTGCAGGCGAGGGTCATGTCCTGGCTCATGATGGTGACGCGCTTGGCGTGTTCGGCACAGAGCTGGGTGTCGACGAAGAGCTCGATGAGGTAGTTTTCGGCGGCTTCCTGGAGGCTCTGGATGGCGAGGCCTTGGAAACGGATGTCGTTCTTGTTGTGGTTGAGCACTATCTCACGGATGAGCTTGGAGAAGGGCAGCTTGCGGATCAGGAGCTCGGTGCTCTTCTGGTACTTCTTGATTTCTCTGGAGGCGACGGTGCCTTGCTTGGATCTGCGCACCTTCATGGTGCCTGCGGCGGTTCCGGCGGTCTTGCGGACGGCCTTTCTGGCGATGGTCTTGCGAGGGGCTTTGGTCGCGGAGACGCTCTTTCTTGCGGTGTGTTTGGTACGGGCCATTTAAAATGGAAGTGATGTGGAATTATCTCAAAGTTTATAACTTTCGATATGTTTGTCTTTTTCCAAAATCTTTTTAAATACACCGTGGAGCGGAGCCACGCAAAGTTTAGAAGTTTTAGACATTCTGTGGTGTTTTGGGACGCTTTTGAGAGAAAATAGCGAAAACTGAATTAAATTGCTAAGCTGGGAAACACAGTTCCACATCGCTTCCGAGCGTAAATATTTTATTGTCCCACTCCA
Source organism: Hexamita inflata (assembly GCA_963988835.1). Classification (NCBI taxonomy): domain Eukaryota; phylum Fornicata; order Diplomonadida; family Hexamitidae; genus Hexamita; species Hexamita inflata. Next base: position 720,367 of record CAXDID010001221.1, read on the forward strand.
AAGTGTTTCAGTAATATTCTTGGCCCTCGCCTCTACCCCAGTGAACTCGCTGTAAACACAGGGATTGTGTATATACAGTATTGCATGTCGTGAAATGCGAAACAGTTGCTTAGTAAACACAGCTCGCTAGCAGCTGGATTGAAAGACGTTTCCATCTGCGGCGATACCACGTGGGAGTAAGTCTGAGGTGAGCTTTACCTATATATGTTTCTAGTTCCAGATAGCCGTGCTGAAATCATTTCTTTTGAGAACCGAGTATATTTTCTTGTTCTTTGAATGGATGGCAGCATAGTTGTATTCGATCTGGCCACACTCTTTTCGAGTAAGTTGGAGAGCGCTCATGCGCATCGTAACGAGTTTCTGCATCATCGATATGATTCAACTCAAGGCCATTCAGCCAAACTAAAAGATGGAGTTGCTGCGAATGCTGCTCTATTCGTGGATTCGAATTGAAAACTCGCCCAAAGCAGTGCGGCGAAGGGAAGTGATACTTGAAGTTTTATTCAAGCCAATATTTTATAAATTCGTAAGGAAATATAAATATAGTAAGTATTCGCAATACATTACTTTGCATGTTCTTAACCCCAATCACTCGAATTCTGTCTTCGACCATTCTATAGAGTCACTTGACTTCCTACGCCGTGGAATTCTGGCTCGTGACGCCGCTGTTGTAGATGACGGGCGGCACAGCTGGAGGCCACGAGAACGCGTTAGGTTGGAATGTCATCTGCTAGGTCTGACGCGAAGGGATAGTCGGAGCACCTACGAACACCACGGGTGCATCCGCTTGAGGCCTAGACTTGCAGCTTGTCTGTATAACAGTCGTCTTTCTGGCTTGGAGTTACTGGATGTCCGCGTCTAACGTCCTCTTGAACGTGTGCACCGCGTCGTGGATGTCGCAGGTGAGCAGGTAGGGCTGGAACTCGCCCATGACCAGCGCCATGAGCTGCTCGAAGTCCATTCCCTTGTTCGTGTAGCGCTGCATCTTCTCCACAAACCGGGCCTTGAAGAACTTGGTGATGCCGTCTCGCATGCGCTTGGCCTCTTCTTTGGTCTTGAAGAGCCCCAGGCCGTACCCGAAGCGGTCTCTGTAGGCGGCGAAGAAGACCTCTTTCACAACCTGCCCGGACGGAGATATGCAGTTGCTCACGTTGAACGTATCTTGGTACGTCTTCGCGGCGGCCTGGTAGAACTCCTCGTTTTGCTCAACTGAATACTTGCGTCTCATTGAGAGTGGAAATACAACAACCGAGAACTATGGCAGTTCAACCATGGTTGTCCAAATATTAGCGGTTATTTCTAATGCTTATTTGGTAATCAAATTTAACTTATAATTTAGTCTGAATCTGTGTGTGTTAGAAATTTCCAGAGGCACATAGTTCATGCGTCTTCGGATGCAGCAGCTTGGTGTATTGAAAAGACATTTTATGAGATGCCGGTTTGTGTATCTATCCAAAAGACTTTCCCAGCACAACTACTATTTACGCTGGAAGAACTTCTTATATAATTAAGAGTAGACTAAAAATGAAAATATTCTCAATATCTCATCTCACTTTTTGTTGTGGTCTGGCATCACTCTCTTGCCGATTCTGCAGGCGAGGGTCATGTCCTGGCTCATGATGGTGACGCGCTTGGCGTGTTCGGCACAGAGCTGGGTGTCGACGAAGAGCTCGATGAGGTAGTTTTCGGCGGCTTCCTGGAGGCTCTGGATGGCGAGACCTTGGAAACGGATGTCGTTCTTGTTGTGGTTGAGCACTATCTCACGGATGAGCTTGGAGAAGGGCAGCTTGCGGATCAGGAGCTCGGTGCTCTTCTGGTACTTCTTGATTTCTCTGGAGGCGACGGTGCCTTGCTTGGATCTGCGCACCTTCATGGTGCCTGCGGCGGTTCCGGCGGTCTTGCGGACGGCCTTTCTGGCGATGGTCTTGCGAGGGGCTTTGGTCGCGGAGACGCTCTTTCTTGCGGTGTGTTTGGTACGGGCCATTTAAAATGGAAGTGATGTGGAATTATCTCAAAGTTTATAACTTTCGATATGTTTGTCTTTTTCCAAAATCTTTTTAAA
>CAXDID010001222.1:0-89063 GCA_963988835.1 Hexamita inflata
AGAGACGCGTGAGCCTGAGCGCCGTCCGGTTACAGAGGTTTCAGCCGGGTTTCGTCTGCTTGGCTGAATAATAGTATAGTGGAGTGGCTACTGTTTCGCGCTAGATCTGCGCTATTTAGAGACTTTGTCTGAAAAAGTTACTCGGCTGAATATTCAAACGTCCAATTAAGCCATGTTATTCAGCCAGTGCTGTTTGAAAAAATCTCTTTCCAAATACAGACCGCCTCCTAGTTCCATAGGGGCTACACAGGCGCGGCTGGTCGAGCGGGCACCGAAATAGAAATAATTAGCTAGCTAAATCACTCGTCGGTCTGGTAGAGGAGCAAGGCTCTTGAACTTTGCCAATTCCGCGGACAAAGAATAGATGGCGGCGGGTTGTTGCAATCCGCGACATTGTGCTGACGTAACCATATTCGTGTTACGAACTCAAGTCAACGTTTTTCGCCCATGGTTGTACGCGTTGAAATATTTGTGTCTGCACGAAACCCGCCGTACTCCAGCGCTCGCGTTGGTGAGACCGGTCCCTACTAGCGAGCTGACAGCAAGTTTGAATTGGAGGGCCAAATCCTTTGCGCGTAGATTTCGAGGTGTCAGAAAGTGCAGCAGGCTTCGTTCGCAAATAGAGACGCGTGAGCCTGAGCGCCGTCCGGTTACAGAGGTTTCAGCCGGGTTTCGTCTGCTTGGCTGAATAATAGTATAGTGGAGTGGCTACTGTTTCGCGCTAGATCTGCGCTATTTAGAGACTTTGTCTGAAAAAGTTACTCGGCTTAATATTCAAACGTCTAATTAAGCCATGTTATTCAGCCAGTGCTGTTTGAAAAAATCTCTTTCCAAATACAGACCGCCTCCTAGTTCCATAGGGGCTATACAGGCGCGGCTGGTCGAGCGGGCACCGAAATAGAAATAATTAGCTAGCTAAATCACTCGTCGGTCTGGTAGAGGAGCAAGGCTCTTGAACTTTGCCAATTCCGCGGACAAAGAATAGATGGCGGCGGGTTGTTGCAATCCGCGACATTGTGCTGACGTAACCATATTCGTGTTACGAACTCAAGTCAACGTTTTTCGCCCATGGTTGTACGCGTTGAAATATTTGTGTCTGCACGAAACCCGCCGTACTCCAGCGCTCGCGTTGGTGAGACCGGTCCCTACTAGCGAGCTGACAGCAAGTTTGAATTGGAGGGCCAAATCCTTTGCGCGTAGATTTCGAGGTGTCAGAAAGTGCAGCAGGCTTCGTTCGCAAATAGAGACGCGTGAGCCTGAGCGCCGTCCGGTTACAGAGGTTTCAGCCGGGTTTCGTCTGCTTGGCTGAATAATAGTATAGTGGAGTGGCTACTGTTTCGCGCTAGATCTGCGCTATTTAGAGACTTTGTCTGAAAAAGTTACTCGGCTGAATATTCAAACGTCCAATTAAGCCATGTTATTCAGCCAGTGCTGTTTGAAAAAATCTCTTTCCAAATACAGACCGCCTCCTAGTTCCATAGGGGCTATACAGGCGCGGCTGGTCGAGCGGGCACCGAAATAGAAATAATTAGCTAGCTAAATCACTCGTCGGTCTGGTAGAGGAGCAAGGCTCTTGAACTTTGCCAATTCCGCGGACAAAGAATAGATGGCGGCGGGTTGTTGCAATCCGCGACATTGTGCTGACGTAACCATATTCGTGTTACGAACTCAAGTCAGCGTTTTTCGCCCATGGTTGTACGCGTTGAAATATTTGTGTCTGCATGAGAAGCCATACGTACTCCAACGCTCGCGTTGGTGAGACCAGTCCCTACTAGCGAGCTGACAGCAAGTTTGAATTGGAGGGCCAAATCCTTTGCGCGTAGATTTCGAGGTGTCAGAAAGTGCAGCAGGCTTCGTTCGCAAATAGAGACGCGTGAGCCTGAGCGCCGTCCGGTTACAGAGGTTTCAGCCGGGTTTCGTCTGCTTGGCTGAATAATAGTATAGTGGAGTGGCTACTGTTTCGCGCTAGATCTGCGCTATTTAGAGACTTTGTCTGAAAAAGTTACTCGGCTGAATATTCAAACGTCCAATTAAGCCATGTTATTCAGCCAGTGCTGTTTGAAAAAATCTCTTTCCAAATACAGACCGCCTCCTAGTTCCATAGGGGCTACACAGGCGCGGCTGGTCGAGCGGGCACCGAAATAGAAATAATTAGCTAGCTAAATCACTCGTCGGTCTGGTAGAGGAGCAAGGCTCTTGAACTTTGCCAATTCCGCGGACAAAGAATAGATGGCGGCGGGTTGTTGCAATCCGCGACATTGTGCTGACGTAACCATATTCGTGTTACGAACTCAAGTCAACGTTTTTCGCCCATGGTTGTACGCGTTGAAATATTTGTGTCTGCGCGAAACCCGCCGTACTCCAGCGCTCGCGTTGGTGAGACCGGTCCCTACTAGCGAGCTGACAGCAAGTTTGAATTGGAGGGCCAAATCCTTTGCGCGTAGATTTCGAGGTGTCAGAAAGTGCAACAGGCTTCGTTCGCAAATAGAGACGCGTGAGCCTGAGCGCCGTCCGGTTACAGAGGTTTCAGCCGGGTTTCGTCTGCTTGGCTGAATAATAGTATAGTGGAGTGGCTACTGTTTCGCGCTAGATCTGCGCTATTTAGAGACTTTGTCTGAAAAAGTTACTCGGCTTAATATTCAAACGTCTAATTAAGCCATGTTATTCAGCCAGTGCTGTTTGAAAAAATCTCTTTCCAAATACAGACCGCCTCCTAGTTCCATAGGGGCTACACAGGCGCGGCTGGTCGAGCGGGCACCGAAATAGAAATAATTAGCTTGCTAAATATAGTTAATTAGCTAGCCAAATATATACCACCACAGAATTTCAAAAATAGGTAGAAACTTGTGCCTAGACTATTTCGACATATTTAAGTCTGAAAGACCAGCTATTCTGCGCAATTCTAGCTACGCTGGATGGTATATCCTGCATGACTCCATTTTGTCAGGATCAATTCGTCAATGCCCAAAAATTCTCAAATGCAAACATCGAAAATTCGATGCATATAGTTTGCCTTCTTGCAAAATTGTTGTTTAAGTTCAATTAGTACGTGATTCAGATTCAGCCAGCAAACGACATCGCCTCCTACAAGCGTTTTGCAAATCAGATCATGAACGACAAGGAAAGAAAGTATTCTTAGGATTTAGTTGAGAAAGCCCAGCAATCCAACATCGGCGACATGAAAAGACTCAAGGACGTAGAAGTTCAATACGATGTCACCGGTATCTTCCCAGTGTTTTAAACCGCTGGTCAGTTCTGGAACTTCCAATATGACGAGTTCTTCAAGCCAACCGTGTACAGATACCAGCTTCAAACTGACCAGAAGTTCCTCCAGATGAGAGTTGAAATTCTCATCGCAGCCGCATAATTCTTCCTGTTCAAAGCAGGTGAACCTGAGGCTGCCACCATTGCGATGCTCACCGCCCACCAGTTCCTGAACAAAATGGAGAACGAGGTCTTGAACGCAGCTGGTGCTGCGATGAGCGCAAAACAATTCGCTGGAGTTCTGGACAAGAAATATCCTTACGACTTCACTGAGTTCGTGATAGAGATAAAGAAGAACAAGTAGTGCGTCGACGCATTCAAGTCTATCATCGCGGTCACGAAGGATTCTAGGACCAAGGAGTTGAAGGAGTTAAGTAAGTGAGGGTATTATATAAAATAATTTCGCATTTCACTGATTTTACATTAACTTTGACAAAACTGGAAGCATCTGGTTTATGAAGGCCTCCTCGTTCTCCACTATCTCCATAACCGCTATGTTCTTCAAATTACTGATGTGGATCCCCACCGGAACAACTGGCTCCAAATCTTTGTGTCTGGACTTGATCATTTACTTTCGGTACTTCAGCACTTCCATTACCTGGAATCTGAGCTTTGGATCTTGCTCTATCAGCTTTTTGGTGAAATGGAACTTAAGCCGGACCTGATCGGCATCCAAGTGTCTGAAATTCGGGAGTTAACTTATCTACACCCACTAATTCCCCATATTAAAAACAGAATTAAACAGATGATAAACTTCCTTAGAGTCCCACTCATATCTTTGTTTCTCTTTTCCGGCTTTTTTAACAATTTGATAATGCATTGATTTAATTGATTTTATAGATCTATCTTTAAAGAGTTGTTGTATTTTATCCCATTCAATATTTCCATTATTAAGCTTAGTAAGCTCAATTAGTTACTATTTATGATGATCGGACCAATATTTGTATTCTCTTGTGATTCTTTTCATATTATAGTAATTTGAAGTGGTTATGCTATGATTATTTGACTATTATAAGTTTTTAATCGATAAAATGCATGTAATTTAAATAAATTTAAATCAAATTATTGAAAGATTAAGGATTCAGTAACGTCTAGCAAAATCTATTATATTCCTTCTTTTGTAATATAAATTATCGATCTTAACTATATTAGGTACTAACCAAGTAAATTGGTACTTATAATAATTTTGAAGTATAAAAAGATCTAAGGACTAAATACAATATAACGATATAATTTTAATAATTGGAAATGAAGTATGTTAAGGGTTTTTACAAGGTTAAGGGTATTTTGAATTAAGATGCTTTCTATATTTAATTAATAATATATCTGTTACATTGTTTCTATTTTTAATAAAATTTAAATACATTTTTAATATAATTTTAATAATTATTGATAAACAAAATTATTTAAGTGCAAGTGTCTTAAATTATTAAGGTATCTTAACATATTTTCAGAAAGAGTTTAGATTATAGTAGATTTCATATATATTCATTATAGTATAGTAGATTTCAAATTTGTGTGATGCCATCTCACAATTTGAATTGTCGTAATTCAATCAATTGAAGATTTAATCATTCATTTGTAATCTGCGAACAGTATTAGAATATTGTCAATTTTCTTATTATATATTTTAACTAATTATATTTTAACTAATAGATATTCGTAATCTGCGAACCAATGTTGTGCATTTTAATCCAGACGTCCATTTTCGGCCACAATCAGCGCCATTTCAACAACATCTTCCGAGTGATGAATTAATTCTGCGTTTCCGCTCAAATATTCGTGTTTTCTCCGTTTATTCTCCCCTCGCAGTCAAATCTAAAATTCACTCAAATTCAAATCTATTCAGTATTGACCTTAAAACGGACCTTAAACGGGATTCGCCCAAACAACGCGAACGAATACGTTTTTGCTTACGTCACCGGGCACAGCGCGAAGAACGGGCTCAAGTTCATGTACAAAGAATATTTTAACTTGAACTTCTTCTTTTAACTTTTTTAAAACAATTAAATGGTTTTAATCGTTGATTCGTGTTACTCAGAAAGGATTATAAACGGTTATTAAAGTAAATACAATAAACATTTGTACATATCGAGCGCAAAGAAGAACGAAGAGAGTTACGCAGCACAGATGGACGAGTTCGGAATATACTAAAGTACATGGCTGGTTCAAGAGCTAATGACTTTGAAGGGGAACATCACCGAATTCGTTGGTAAATGGAACGCATAGATCGCGGTTAGAGGAAATGTGGAAATAGCGAGATAATTCTTTAGTGAATGAGACTTTAAAGGTGATTTCTTGGTTATATTAATGTTTGTCAGATGTTATCATAGCTCAACCGTATTCATTAATTAATTATTAAAATTTAATAATTCCGGTATTTAAAGATTTTTAAATGTTTATTATTTGGTGAATCTCAATAATTTGCTAAAATCAGCCTCTTGAAAATAACGTGATACGTTCCCTAAGGTGTCCCAAAACGACGGTTTTGTGGTTTTTGATCGACGGTTTCGACGGTTTTTACGACGGTGGTGCATTTTTGACCAACGGCGGTTTTTAACCGTTTTTTCGGATTTTTCCCTATTTTTGAGCTAAAAAGTGCATCGACTGGGAATTGAACCAGCGACCAAAGGTATATCTACCTTATGTACTACCCTCTAGACTAAAATGTCTCTACAGAAATATGATGTTTATCTGAAATACAAAAATATTGAAACTACTTTTGATAAATTTCTTACATGTACCTTGCCACAAGAGATAAAGACAAGAATAATACAATCATATTTATCATATAAACGATATATACCATTTTTACAAAATTTTTCACTCTCATAAAAAATGTTTCATAATCTAAATATAACTTGTATCCACCTATAAACAGTAACATATATCTAATATAGTAGTTAATATTATTAAAATAATTTATGTAATACAATATAAATGAATATATTTATGAAATAAAGGGTTATCTTGATGAAGTAACAATGTATTTAATGCTAATTGCTGTTATATTGAATTATATTCAATAAAATGTAGTATTATTAAGTATTACTATAAAATTAACACAACCGTCGAAAAACCGTATTTTGATTGACTGAGATTGGGAAACCGCGATTTGTTTGACGCCAAAAACCGGCGTGACGACGGTTTTTAATCAAAATGGGACACCTTAACGTTCCCGTGTATATTTGTACATTTAATAAATATATACATAATTCCGCTCCACCACTTCTTGAATGACAAATAAAAATGATTATGAAAGTTGGAGATTGCAACAAATTATAGTCTATGTTCAATAAAATTGAAGACTTGTATTGATAATAAAAGTAAAAATAATCCAAATATTAATTGGGTATAATGTTTTACATGTTCGATAAGATTAAGTAGTGAAATTACCTATGCAATTGATTTTAAAGTTGTTTACGTTTAATTATTAGCCTCCTAGAATTATTTCGACGCTTCGCGTCGACTATGAAAATAAAATATATCATTTCTACAAGTAAATAGATTGGAAAACTACACTAATTTGTACCGAACGTAATAAGATAATACCGGAATGCATGCAATTCTAACGAAGATATTGAAAATACCGGCAGAAATGCGCATGTATATTATTAAATGTAGGACCTAGGAAGTGAAATCAAGGTTTAAAAATATTGTATATATAATATAGTTTAAGGTGAAATGAATATATTAAAAGATATTTTAACTTAAAATTCAATTTTGAACTTTTTTAAAACAACTAAATGATTTTGATTGTTGATTTGTGTTACTCAGAAAGGATTATTAGTTGATTATCTGTTACCTTACTACTATAGCCTGGAAATATAGTATATTTATTTTGCCTCATTCAATATATATGATAATTGTTAAGATAGAAACTTAGTTGTGTTGTTATTATAATTACTAAAGTTAATTAAAATATACATTAATTCATTTCAAGCGCGTGTGGTGTAGTTAAAGGACAACAGTCACCTTTAGTGTTAAAAAGTAAATTAGATACATAATTAGCTACAAGATCAGTAAACAAGTAAACAAATAGTTAATAATAGGTTTATTATTATTATATTAAGTATTAACGAAATACCACTTCAAATGTGGTTAATTGCTTCAATTATAACTTAAGCTGATTTAGAAACATAACTATTATAAGATACATAAGTATAGCAAACTATATAATCATATGTGATGAGCGTATTTAACAGTATTTCAAAACAAACTTAACAAAAAAGAACAATGCAAATTGGTCAACAATTACGTTTAAGAAATTATTTAAACACACGTTAAAATTTCTCGGGTCTATAGGAACTGTAAATAAACAATTTAATTAATATCGCTGAGCAAGTGAATTGTGAGTATCCAATACTAAACAGAACTCAAGTTTATGACCAATTCTACAATTCAGAAGTTGATACAACAAAAATAATGCAAACATATTAAAACCAATATTCGAGTTAGAAGAGCCATACCGAAGAATGTACAATATGCGGTTCATTGTATGAACACATAAAACCAATACAACAAAATTAAAAAGATAATATGTTAATTTACGATGAAATTACAATAATAGACAAAAATCTGAACACATTCACATATCCTTACAATAAACAACAACCAGAATATGATGCTCGTTAAACTATGGGAAGGTTTGCATTTAATATTATGAATTAAGTTGACATTTATATTGACTTAAATATGGATCAATAAGAGCTAGAACTTTCCAAGCTGCTTATTATTGACATAGTTAACATGGTAACAATGAACACTAGTATTCACATTTATACGATTGGATCAAATATTCAAGAAATATTCTACGATAGCTCAGATTACATTTAATTAGAGCTAATATTAGCAAGCTTCAAAACTTCGTAACACTCATCTGTTAATTTTGAAGAATTACTTCACGTTTTTCACAATAATTATGAAAATAACACAAATATTACAATTTCATTCATAATAACTAGAGGAATTGATGGAAATATTCACAATACAAAATTAAACTCAACTAATTTCGTGCTGATTAATCCATATTTTGTAAAACCATTTAAATACATTTCAATACAAAATATTACATGTAAATATATTTATACAATTATTTAACAGTACAAAAGCTTATTATTTAAGTAATAGGAACTGATAAAAATAAATATTAAGAGTTTAAATGCTTCATATATATATTTAAACCAAGAAAGCAACACTTTCTATAGTATAAGACAAGTCAATGATTTCTTCAAACTTTAAATTCATAATGTCCTACTGAATTATTTGGACAAAGCAGTATTTTTATCAAATTTAGTTACAGCTTCGCAAACATTTAATCATGATTTAGCAGTATATTTTGTAAAAGCAATTATCGTTGATGACGAGTATTAAGGATTGGTAGCTATTTCAGCAAGATAAGATGTATCTTGGTAAGAAATTATGACTTTCAATGATGATAGCATTAATTCGAATTGTTTTCCAGTTACTAATAATACCTTACATTCTGATATTTAGTAACAAAAAATATATCTTAACAGAATGTCTAACACAAATTAGCAGGGTTTTAGACCATTTATTTCTCAAATGGACTAGTAATAAAAACAACTGTAGTATGGAGAGGCCATTGCTAATGGGTTAATTCTTAATTCATTTGTAATGCGTAAAGTGAAGGTATCATAAGCATTCATAAATACTTTAATGGTAGATGACGTGTTTAGAAGATAGAAATCTCAAAATCATTATAGTGACCGTGAAGCGCCACTAGTTTTAGATTCTACCACTTTCAACAAAACGTTGAATTACCTTGTATCTAATCATTACCAATCATAGAACGGAAGATTTTATGAAAGTACTAGTTTGTCGATGAATAGATAGGTGCTAACGGTAATGAGCGACGAATTTTTTGAATAAAACTCGTTTAAACCGCTCTATGAAATTGATATGTAGAGTTCAGAAGTTATGAAATTCGACGACTGTTCGTTTTTTAAGCAGCGTTTTGGTGTAAATTATTGTTTAGACGAGTTAGATTCTGAAATTAATGTTAAAATTCCACTCAGTTTGGTAAATTTCTATTAATAAATTAATGGAACTATTTATTAAATTCCAAAAAGAAGTATGTACAACTCTAAATACTTAAAACAAGTTGAATAGTTACCAGTATCTCAATTTTTATCCAATCACAATATCACGTTAGAAGATGGTATGTTACTTGAAGTAACTAATAATATCGCATTTTACTTGAAAATATGCAGGTTAGTGCATTAGTATTTGCGTATTCTACAACCAAAAAAGGTGTAATAATGCGCAAATATTCGATACAGCATGATATAGGTTTGTACGAAAACTGTGGGTAATTAACCTGCAGTTTAATTCATTAACTTAAAACAACTGGATCATAAACACTTCTTCCATAATAATGTGTAATTAATGCCGTCAAACCAACTTTATATTCAAGAATCGAACTGTGTTAGTCACTACAATTTTGACGACACTGTAAACATTATCTATAATCCAATATAATAAAACTCTGAAATAGCGTATTCTAAATTTGTTAACAATATTCAGTATTGGTAGTAACACAGACTCGTTGGATCTAATCAAAAAGTATACATTGATATCTTAAAACCACGATCGTTTATTGACATAAATTTTATGTTTAATGATGATTAGCAAACATTATATATTAATTAGTTTGGGATGTTCATCGCATTTCCGAAATAATACTCCGTGTTAAGTCCTAAGTTTATAGTTAGCCAATAAAATATGTTAGAGTCTACTATTTGTTAACCTCAAAAAATGAGTAGAAAACTTCTTCGAATTCTGTTTTAACACGATTTAGTTTAATTATACTATCGTTTAGAAGGTGGAAGATACTGTCTTTAAACATAAATGCTTAATATCACTGGAAAATAGACCATTCATAATGGCACATTTAAATTAGAATTAACTTAGCTACCTCAAACAGGTATTTATAAGATCGAGGTAATCGAGGGTAATATCAACGACTTTTTGAAAGATAACACGTTGGCCAAATGCTTTAATTTCGTTGATGACCTAAATAAATATTTAGATGATGTAATGTTCAAGCTGTATGATCTTAAATTTTAATATGGTAACGTTGATTACAAATTTTCTGATATTTATTAGTGGAAATAGTGGGTATAGGCTACGCACAGTCCAATAAATATTAAAGTACGACACAATCATTATTTGGTCAATTCTGTTGTTATAATTCTCTTTTTGGCATTATGGCTTATTTCTTTATATAATTAGAACTGAATGAAGATGAAATGATTAAATTGAGCTTTAAATGTTAATAAGGTGATTACAGATAAGTGATAATTTGAGTAGAATACTAATTAGAACTATTTAATGCTGTATTAGGTTAACATATTTTGTAATTATGGCTGAATGATTAAATATTTAATCTTATTTATTTTTCTGGTACATTACGAAGATATTCACAATAAAACTAGTAGTTCAAGTGGTTTAAAAACACGCATATATTTTAGAACGCAAATAACATTAAATTCATTATAACACAATGTTATTTTACGAATTATGAATTCGCTCTGTTGTACAAAACTGTACATTCATGTTTGTAACTGAAAGAACGGGCTCAAGTTCACATTTAATTGAACAACGGCTTATGTATGAACATATTTTAATAAAATGTGGGTCGGTAGGTCAACTCACTTATAAGGGAGTTCCTTCATGCAAAACTCCCTTATAAGCAAGTGACAAATACCATAGTTTAAAACCTTACAAATCATTCAAATTCAACATTTCCACAAGATACATTTTGGATACATTTTTGCTAATAAGGGAGATGAAAATGGTAACTCCCTTATAAGCAAATAAGCAACTCCCTTATAAGCAAGGTTATGTAGTAGAGCTTAGACACATTAAATTCACTACTCATGATATCATCAGTTACATAATCTGTAAGTTGTGAAAGAAAATGCGATACCATGATGTGGTAAGTATATAACACAGTAGCCTATTCTCAGTTATAAAATACAAAAACGGTCACTCATCACAGTACACCACGAATCGGTTTGATAACTCGCTAATCTGTTAGTTAATATTTAATAGCGCGCAGTTGCATTGCATCATTTTGTACTTCAAGTTAGCCTCTAAACCGGAGACTTAGCCAGAAAAACGTTGAGATTGCAGCGAGAACTTGGTGCGCACGTGTTTGTGCACGGAGTCGAACTTACAAAGCTGCTGCATTTAGCTATTCAGCTCTTGGTTTTACGACTGTTATTATAAGTATAAGTCATTCATTCTTTCATTCGCACTTATGCTTTCTATAAATTGTTAATCTGTGATATACTTTTCCAGCCACTGCTCGTTCAAATTGTTTCCAGACCATAACTTTATGGTAATTTGTAATTCGTTGAGATTCGCTACATTCAATTATACGGTATGTTCCGTTATTAAATTAATTGCAAAGTACTTCTCATGGCATCCATCTTATAAATAGCTTGCATGCTCAGATTTGTAAATTAACATGCCGTTATTATAATATATTAAATTACAAAGGCCAAATAGGTTACAAATTAATCTTTTTTCAGTAAGTTATTTCAATTCTGAAATACTTAAAAATTCTAAAACGAATGTTCTGCCACAAAACGTTAAAAATTATGTCTACATTATCTAAGTTTGCTAGTTTACGAATTTCTTTTCCAATTTGTAAATGTTTTATTTGCTGTCGCTCGCATAGACAGATCCATTGAGGCAGAATAAGTGATTTATAAAGTTTTGCGGATAAAATGTGTTCAGCCCAGTTATTTTGCACACAAGTTCCACCTTGTAATTCTTGTATTCGTACAAACTATTAAATATTTGCAAGTATATATGCCCGTCATTTATTATTGGCTGGTACAAATAGTGCTGCAAAACTGCCGTTTTCCCCTTACAGTACTCTTTGCTGCAGAATCCCGGATAGAAGTCGAAATCTATGTCAATTTCTTCCAGCACCTGGTATCGATCAAAAACAACCAGTTTGTTGCGGTTGAATCCAGCGTAAATGTCCAAATTCACATTTACCTTGAACTAAAATGTGATTAGAAATGCTTTAGTTTACTTTTCCGTTAAAACTGGCATGTTAATGATACTTGATGCATTTAGGCGAGATTGAACGTAATTTTGTAGATTTTGAATCAAAACTGGGTGTTTTTCTATGTATTATTTGTACTGCGTTTCGCCTTGCTGGAGTTCACTTTCTGTTTGCTGAATCACAGTGTAGCCGAAGCCTCTGAGTTTTTGGTCAGTCTTCAGCTCCTTGCTTGGAATCACTTTAAACATCGAATTGACTGTGTCGATAACTAGGCTTTTGTACGTTCCGCGCTGTACAATGCAGTTTGAAGCGGAAAATATTTGGTACTTTGCATCGAATTCGTCTAATTTCATCATTTGCTGGTTGTATAGCGTGTCGACGCTGAAGTCGCTGTTCATTCTGCCAAGGAAATCGCACTCGTGCTCTAAGATGTAGTTTTTATCGCTGAATGAGCAGATAATTCCTTGTTGTTTGCCGATATATTAAAACTGCTCACCATGTAATACGTAAAGCTCCAGTTGTTAGTTAACAGCGAATAGAAATCCTGACTGCGCGAATATTTAGTTCAGCCTTAAGTTGTTCTGGTCGAAATTCGGTACTTTTGTTATCAATTCGATTTTGTTGTTCACGAACTCAAATAACTTGTCAACTACTAATAAAAATAAACGGTTGTTTAACAAATGCGGATGTTATAAGTTTATATTCTATCGCCAGAAGTTCAAGTACTTCGGGCTGATTGATTGGAGCTGGAAATCAACAGGCTCCTGGAACAAAACTGCACTTTCCCAATTTATTATCTGAATGTTGAGATCTGTAAACAAAACAAAATGATTACTATTAGATTACACTGGCTGGAGGTAGAGACGTATTGTTTGCTATTTCATTGGAGTGAATATTAGATATATCATATTATTTTAAATGTTGTAAATAATATTGCATTGCCACTTCTTGAATGGAAAGATATATGTAAACAAGATGCAGATAGGAAGCAGTTGCTCCATATTAAATCGTAAAAATAAAAGAATAGCACAAATTCTGAAAACTCACACACGGACATACAATTTTAACAGAATAATAACTTTGTTACCAGCCTAAATATAGGTCATAAAACAAAGATGATTAAAAATATAACTAAAGTCAGTGTATTTACTGAAATAACGGTGTAAGAGTAGTATTCAGTTCCTACCCAAAAGTTAGTGAACTACGACGGAACCTAGGTAATTAATCAAGTAAATAAAACAATGCATCAAAGGCAACCATCATCAAGCAATGCCAATACAACGGATCAACCTCTCGTGCAAACCGAAGGAAATAACGAGCATAGAGAAACTGAGAAGCGAGAACCAGTTTCTGAAAATTAAGTTAGCGAATCAGGTAAAACTGGTCCGCTGACGACTCAGTGAGGGCCCTGTTGGGTCTTTACTAAGTGGGCATAAATGAAGGGTTGAGCCCGTTTTGAAAGTGGAAACACTGGCGTGCGAGAGCCTATGTTTTTCTTTCGAAAGTCTCAATGAAGTCTGTTTGTGCCATCTCAAGGAAGTGATATTTATATATATTCTTGAAAATAAGAATTAAAAAGTATCACTATTGTTCTTCTTACCCGTTTAAACATAAAAATAGCTGCACCGCTTTATTTGCTAATGCCAGAATTATTTCGCGTTATTTTTCTTATAAAGAAACTAATGTATCTTTCACAATTTACTTTATATATAAATAATTTTAACGTTTAGTGTTAATATCTCTAATATACTATGTAGATAGGTCTACTATCTTCATTTTCACAGCAAATTATATTTAATACTTGTTAGGTCGTCTTTTGATTAATTTTGATTTATCTGTAACATCATTGAACGTATAGTAATCTGAAGATTCAACAATTAAATTATTGTATACACATACATCAACGTCTAAGTCTTTTATTGGATAGAACCATTATATATTATTATCCGATATATCTAAATATTCCAAGTTAACCAAAGGTCTCAACGCTGATATTTCATATAGATCACATTTACTTAGTCTTAGGTCAGTTAATTGTATTAAGTATTAAATAGATAATAAATTTATATCTTTATTTCCAGATATTTATAGTTTTTTCAAATATTTAAACTTTTTGAGTATAGAAATATCTTAGATTTTGTTATAATTTAAATTTATATCTGTTAATTTAATAAGGTTCTATAAGTGCTAAATATTGTTCAAGTTATTAAAAGATATTTCAAGCACTTCCAAGTTGACTAACGTTTTCAAAGAAGAAATGTCGTTAATGGAACAACGTGAAATGTTTAAATTAATGAGATTTACTAAGAATTATAAAGGAGTAATGTCCAAATTAGAATTATAATGTAAGTTTAAATATTATATGTTTATAAGTCCACTTAAAAATGAAATATTACTTAACTCGTTATAGCATAAAGTTAGTCTTTGAAGTTAACTCATTTTTTTAAGAGGTTGAAAATCAATATCGGGGTTTGCAGACAGATTTAGTTCCTTTAAATGCTCGAGTTGTACTAGTATTTATATATTTTATATCTTTGAATCAAATAAATTCAAATTTGTAATCTTAACTAAATATTTTAAAACATTTATATCAGCTATTAAGTTTTCAGATATATCTAGTTCTTCTATATAAATTAAAGGCTATAAGAAATTTATGTTATTTATACTTGTATTTGAAATGTTCAACTTTTTAAGATTTACTAAATATTAAAGTGATGACAAATCAACACAATTTAGCGATAGATCTAATTCAACTAAATTTGTTAGCAGTTCCAATGTTTTAACACATTCAAGTTTGCAATTAGATAGTTTTAGTTTTGTTAACTTTTTCTAATATTACAAAGGGTTAATATCAACACCTTCATTATATGATAAATCGAGTTCTTCCAAATTTACCAAGTTTTATAATAGCTTAATATGCAAGATTTTATTATATCTTAAATTTAATACTCTTAAAGATTAGTGTTAAAGATTAGAAATATCGGTACGATTTGTACTTGAAATATTAAGTTGCTTCAACTATTTAAAACTTGCAAAACTTCAATTTTTCAAAAGAGAACTTGTAGTACTACAGAAATCCGCATATAAGAGGGGTCTCTTTTCATTTATTAGGGAGGGTCCCTCCAAAAATGCTCCTAACTCTTATAAATGACGAACCTCACTTCTGAGTTATCTTTTTGTATCATAATATTGAAAATAGTTAAAATAATCATAAATATAAATACATTTACAGTTATGGGAGGTGGAATTGCTTTTTCTTGTTTACTATGTGAGTAATTATATATTAAAATATTTTGCCACTTCTAATGCGGATGACAAATTCCAATAAATAATCTCAAGTTGGAGATTATTCATGAACTACTCATTAACACAAGAGGGCCAAAAATATGATTTCGATCGTATTAGACCATAATCGACTATTCAAAGTCGGTATTTAATATTCCAAAAAGGAAAAATAGAAATTACCACATGCAATAAAAGGACGGCAATGACAAAAATAAACGCGGTAGAAGATGTTTAGGGAAGGTCAACTAATTCACTTAACAAACTTAGGCAGTTCTGAAGCGTTTGTATTCTCTTCATTTCTGGGTCCAACGGATGAATTCATAAAATATTGTACCAATCTGAACTAGTTATATCACTTGTTTAAGATGTCCCTGTGTAATTTCTACGTTTTAGTCAACAAAACTAATTTATGAAAGATTTTATCTCGAAAATATATGGTAGTTAAGCCTGATTGGAGAAAAGAATAAGAGGATCCAATGATTGGTATACGGACGCAATATGTAATTTATAACTAGTAGCGCAAGCACTGGACCTGCAGAGGACCTCGGTGTTCATCTTCAACTGGGTCAATCTGAACGATTTTAGGTATTTCTTAATCACGAAAAACAATGGAGGACTTTTTCTTTCAATCTCAACCGGGAGCTCAAGATGAAGTATTGGTACTTCGCTTAATTAGAATTATAATTCAGGTAGTTACAGTCGCTTTCATTCTCAATATTCAAATAATGAATGCATTTTTGTTTCTTGAAGAATGGAATCAAGTGGGTTAGTCGGGCCCAGCATTAAATAATATATTGATGCTACTCTAAAACAACAGTTATTTTACTTATGATCTTCCACTTCCATTTCATAATGAGAAATCAATTTTCTTGATTGTTAAATTATACAACGTTAGGTAAAGTTGAAACTTATTATTGAAGTATATACAGAGTTATATACGTTAATTATTGTAGCACAGCTATCCAAGGCTCAACCAGGCCTTGATGTGATTGAAGCACTTTACAAATCAATAGTAAATAGAGTTAATGAGTGTATTGATGAGGAGGGAGAACACACTCATTATTGAGCCGGGCAGTGATATAAGTAAGATTCAAATAATAAACTTCATTCTTCTTCCTAATTCAAAAAAGCATTTCGAGGGCCCACCACTGTATGTAGGAGGTCCGAAAATCATTGGTTATAACCCTCTTATGGTATATTACAAATAATTTAAATTCAGTATGAAAACATTTTCAATTAAAGATCACATAACGTTGAAAATCATAACATATTTAATATAATAATTTAAATTGTTAAATTAAAAAAGAGAACATTATACATTAAACCCACGTGATCATAAATTTTTTAACTATATGAATTACACAATTATACGAGTCAATCTTCCACTTCACATATAATTGCTACATGAATCAATTGAATTCGATGACATAATAAATTCATTTACCATAGGATAAATACAATTCTAACATGGCTATAAAGTTTAAGAATAAGGTTCAAAATGGAGAGTTGAAAATATAGAGAAGCAGAAAGCTAACGAATCTAGAATTTCTATAAGAGTTAAAAATACACAAACTAATAGTTATTCATTGTTAAAATATCATTCCACAATTAACAAGCAGTATATTAAAAGAATTGACAATTCAATATTCTGATCTTAAAAATATTGAAAGATTTTAACTTGAAAATTTAGAAATTCTTGATATATCAGATAATAAAGAATTGAAAAATTGTAGTTTTGCAAGTTTTAAATAGTTGAAGCAACTTAATATTTCAAGTACAAATCGTACCGATATTTCTAATCTTTAACACTAATCTTTAAGAGTATTAAATTTAAGATATAATAAAATCTTGCATATTAAGCTATTATAAAACTTGGTAAATTTGGAAGAACTCGATTTATCATATAATGAAGGTGTTGATATTAACCCTTTGTAATATTAGAAAAAGTTAACAAAACTAAAACTATCTAATTGCAAACTTGAATGTGTTAAAACATTGGAACTGCTAACAAATTTAGTTGAATTAGATCTATCGCTAAATCGTGTTGATTTGTCATCACTTTAATATTTAGTAAATCTTAAAAAGTTGAACATTTCAAATACAAGTATAAATAACATAAATTTCTTATAGCCTTTAATTTATATAGAAGAACTAGATATATCTGAAAACTTAATAGCTGATATAAATGTTTTAAAATATTTAGTTAAGATTACAAATTTGAATTTATTTGATTCAAAGATATAAAATATATAAATACTAGTACAACTCGAGCATTTAAAGGAACTAAATCTGTCTGCAAACCCCGATATTGATTTTCAACCTCTTAAAAAAATGAGTTAACTTCAAAGACTAACTTTATGCTATAACGAGTTAAGTAATATTTCATTTTTAAGTGGACTTATAAACATATAATATTTAAACTTACATTATAATTCTAATTTGGACATTACTCCTTTATAATTCTTAGTAAATCTCATTAATTTAAACATTTCACGTTGTTCCATTAACGACATTTCTTCTTTGAAAACGTTAGTCAACTTGGAAGTGCTTGAAATATCTTTTAATAACTTGAACAATATTTAGCACTTATAGAACCTTATTAAATTAACAGATATAAATTTAAATTATAACAAAATCTAAGATATTTCTATACTCAAAAAGTTTAAATATTTGAAAAAACTATAAATATCTGGAAATAAAGATATAAATTTATTATCTATTTAATACTTAATACAATTAACTGACCTAAGACTAAGTAAATGTGATCTATATGAAATATCAGCGTTGAGACCTTTGGTTAACTTGGAATATTTAGATATATCGGATAATAATATATAATAGTTCTATCCAATAAAAGACTTAGACGTTGATGTATGTGTATACAATAATTTAATTGTTGAATCTTCAGATTACTATACGTTCAATGATGTTACAGATAAATCAAAATTAATCAAAAGACGACCTAACAAGTATTAAATATAATTTGCTGTGAAAATGAAGATAGTAGACCTATCTACATAGTATATTAGAGATATTAACACTAAACGTTAAAATTATTTATATATAAAGTAAATTGTGAAAGATACATTAGTTTCTTTATAAGAAAAATAACGCGAAATAATTCTGGCATTAGCAAATAAAGCGGTGCAGCTATTTTTATGTTTAAACGGGTAAGAAGAACAATAGTGATACTTTTTAATTCTTATTTTCAAGAATATATATAAATATCACTTCCTTGAGACGGCACAAACAGACTTCATTGAGACTTTCGAAAGAAAAACATAGGCTCTCACACGCCAGTGTTTCCACTTTCAAAACGGGCTCAACCCTTCATTTATGCCCACTTAGTAAAGACCCAACAGGGCCCTCACTGAGTCGTCAGCGGACCAGTTTTACCTGATTCGCTAACTTAATTTTCAGAAACTGGTTCTCGCTTCTCAGTTTCTCTATGCTCGTTATTTCCTTCGGTTTGCACGAGAGGTTGATCCGTTGTATTGGCATTGCTTGATGATGGTTGCCTTTGATGCATTGTTTTATTTACTTGATTAATTACCTAGGTTCCGTCGTAGTTCACTAACTTTTGGGTAGGAACTGAATACTACTCTTACACCGTTATTTCAGTAAATACACTGACTTTAGTTATATTTTTAATCATCTTTGTTTTATGACCTATATTTAGGCTGGTAACAAAGTTATTATTCTGTTAAAATTGTATGTCCGTGTGTGAGTTTTCAGAATTTGTGCTATTCTTTTATTTTTACGATTTAATATGGAGCAACTGCTTCCTATCTGCATCTTGTTTACATATATCTTTCCATTCAAGAAGTGGCAATGCAATATTATTTACAACATTTAAAATAATATGATATATCTAATATTCACTCCAATGAAATAGCAAACAATACGTCTCTACCTCCAGCCAGTGTAATCTAATAGTAATCATTTTGTTTTGTTTACAGATCTCAACATTCAGATAATAAATTGGGAAAGTGCAGTTTTGTTCCAGGAGCCTGTTGATTTCCAGCTCCAATCAATCAGCCCGAAGTACTTGAACTTCTGGCGATAGAATATAAACTTATAACATCCGCATTTGTTAAACAACCGTTTATTTTTATTAGTAGTAGACAAGTTATTTGAGTTCGTGAACAACAAAATCGAATTGATAACAAAAGTACCGAATTTCGACCAGAACAACTTAAGGCTGAACTAAATATTCGCGCAGTCAGGATTTCTATTCGCTGTTAACTAACAACTGGAGCTTTACGTATTACATGGTGAGCAGTTTTAATATATCGGCAAACAACAAGGAATTATCTGCTCATTCAGCGATAAAAACTACATCTTAGAGCACGAGTGCGATTTCCTTGGCAGAATGAACAGCGACTTCAGCGTCGACACGCTATACAACCAGCAAATGATGAAATTAGACGAATTCGATGCAAAGTACCAAATATTTTCCGCTTCAAACTGCATTGTACAGCGCGGAACGTACAAAAGCCTAGTTATCGACACAGTCAATTCGATGTTTAAAGTGATTCCAAGCAAGGAGCTGAAGACTGACCAAAAACTCAGAGGCTTCGGCTACACTGTGATTCAGCAAACAGAAAGTGAACTCCAGCAAGGCGAAACGCAGTACAAATAATACATAGAAAAACACCCAGTTTTGATTCAAAATCTACAAAATTACGTTCAATCTCGTCTAAATGCATCAAGTATCATTAACATGCCAGTTTTAACGGAAAAGTAAACTAAAGCATTTCTAATCACATTTTAGTTCAAGGTAAATGTGAATTTGGACATTTACGCTGGATTCAACCGCAACAAACTGGTTGTTTTTGATCGATACCAGGTGCTGGAAGAAATTGACATAGATTTCGACTTCTATCCGGGATTCTGCAGCAAAGAGTACTGTAAGGGGAAAACGGCAGTTTTGCAGCACTATTTGTACCAGCCAATAATAAATGACGGGCATATATACTTGCAAATATTTAATAGTTTGTACGAATACAAGAATTACAAGGTGGAACTTGTGTGCAAAATAACTGGGCTGAACACATTTTATCCGCAAAACTTTATAAATCACTTATTCTGCCTCAATGGATCTGTCTATGCGAGCGACAGCAAATAAAACATTTACAAATTGGAAAAGAAATTCGTAAACTAGCAAACTCAGATAATGTAGGCTTAGTACTTTACTTTTTGCAATAGAACATTTATCTTGGAGCCAAAAAGTATTTCGGAATTGCAATCATTTACTGAAAGAAGAAGAATATGCGATCTTCAAAGACTTTGTGCTCCGATTTATTATTATTATGGTATTTTGATATACAAATCAGACTTATTTAGCAGGGGTTAAGAGAAGTACTTTGCAATAAATTTATAAAGTGAACAAACCGTATAGTTGAACACGGGAAATTTTAGTGATTTGGAAATTGCGATGAATTTATTACCTGGAAACAATTTGAACGAGCAGTGGCTGGAAAAGTATATCACAGATAAACAATTTATCGAAAGCATTTAGACAAATGAACAAATGTACGACGAATATCTACAAATGCAGGTGCAAAACCAAGCGTTTAATAGCTAAATGCAGCAGCTTTGTAAGTTCGACTCCGTTCACTAACACGTGCGCACCAAGTTCTCGCTGCAATCTCAACGTTTTTCTGGCTAAGTCTCCGGTTTAGAGGCTAACTTGAAGTACAAAATGATGCAATGCAACTGCGCGCTATTAAATATTAACTAACAGATTAGCGAGTTATCAAACCGATTCGTGACGTACTGTGATGGGTGACTATTTTTGTATTTTATAACTCAGAATAGGCTACTGTGTTATATACTTACCACATCATGGTATCGCATTTTCTTTCACAACTTACAGATTATGTAACTGATGATATCATGAGTAGTGAATTTAATGTGTCTAAGCTCTACTACATAACCTTGCTTATAAGGGAGTTGCTTATTTGCTTATAAGGGAGTTACCATTTTCATCTCCCTTATTAGCAAAAATGTATCCAAAATGTATCTTGTGGAAATGTTGAATTTGAATGATTTGTAAGGTTTTAAACTATGGTATTTGTCACTTGCTTATAAGGGAGTTTTGCATGAAGGAACTCCCTTATAAGTGAGTTGACCTACCGACCCACATTTTATTAAAATATGTTCATACATAAGCCGTTGTTCAATTAAATGTGAACTTGAGCCCGTTCTTTCAGTTACAAACATGAATGTACAGTTTTGTACAACAGAGCGAATTCATAATTCGTAAAATAACATTGTGTTATAATGAATTTAATGTTATTTGCGTTCTAAAATATATGCGTGTTTTTAAACCACTTGAACTACTAGTTTTATTGTGAATATCTTCGTAATGTACCAGAAAAATAAATAAGATTAAATATTTAATCATTCAGCCATAATTACAAAATATGTTAACCTAATACAGCATTAAATAGTTCTAATTAGTATTCTACTCAAATTATCACTTATCTGTAATCACCTTATTAACATTTAAAGCTCAATTTAATCATTTCATCTTCATTCAGTTCTAATTATATAAAGAAATAAGCCATAATGCCAAAAAGAGAATTATTACAACAGAATTGACCAAATAATGATTGTGTCGTACTTTAATATTTATTGGACTGTGCGTAGCCTATACCCACTATTTCCACTAATAAATATCAGAAAATTTGTAATCAACGTTACCATATTAAAATTTAAGATCATACAGCTTGAACATTACATCATCTAAATATTTATTTAAGTCATCAACGAAATTAAAGCATTTAGCCAACGTGTTTCCTTTCAAAAAGTCGTTGATATTACCCTCGATTACCTCGATCTTATAAATACCTGTTTGAGGTACCTAAGTTAATTCCAATTTAAATGTGCCATTATGAATGGTCTATTTTCCAGTAATATTAAGCATTTAGGTTTAAAGACAGTATCTTCCACCTTCTAAACGATAGTATAATTAAACTAAATCGTGTTAAAACAGAATTCGAAGAAGTTTTCTACTCATTTTTTGAGGTTAACAAATAGTAGACTCTAACATATTTTATTGGCTAACTATAAACTTAGGACTTAACACGGAGTATTATTTCGGAAATGCGATGAACATCCCAAACTAATTAATATATAATGTTTGCTAATCATCATTAAACATGAAATTTATGTCAATAAACGATCGTGGTTTTAAGATATCAATGTATACTTTTTGATTAGATCCAACGAGTCTGTGTTACTACCAATACTGAATATTGTTAACAAATTTAGAATACGCTATTTCAGAGTTTTATTATATTGGATTATAGATAATGTTTACAGTGTTGTCAAAATTGTAATGACTAACACAGTTCGATTCTTGAATATAAAGTTGGTTTGACGGCATTAATTACACATTATTATGGAAGAAGTGTTTATGATCTAGTTGTTTTAAGTTAATTAGTTATATCGTAGGTTAATTACCCACAGTTTTCGTACAAACCTATATCATGCTGTATCGAATATTTGCGCATTATTACACCTTTTTTGGTTGTAGAATACGCAAATACTAATGCACTAACCTGCATATTTTCAAGTAAAATGCGATATTATTAGTTACTTCAAGTAACATACCATCTTCTAACGTGATATTGTGATTTGTTAAAAATTGAGATACTGGTAACTATTCAACTTGTTTTAAGTATTTAGAGTTGTATATACTTCTTTTTGGAATTAAATAGAACGTTCCATTAATTTATTAATAGAAATTAACCAAACTGAGTGGGATTTTAACATTAATTTCAGAATCTAACTCGTCTAAACAATAATTTACACCAAAACGCTGCTTAAAAAACGAACAGTCGTCGAATTTCATAACTTCTGAACTCTACATATCAATTTCATAGAGCGGTTTGAACGAGTTTTATTCAAAAAATTCGTCGCTCATTACCGTTAGCACCTATCTATTCATCGACAAACTAGTACTTTCATAAAATCTTCTGTTCTATGATTGGAATATCAAAATACCATCTTCTAGCGTGATACTGTGAAATTAATGTTTTATCCCATTAAAGAATAACTGCTATGAGTGGTTAATTCTTTCGCCGTGAAATGAATTAAAATAAAAAATGTAATGTCACATCGTCATGAACTTAATTTCAAAGGGTTTTTCTTCCGTTTTTGTTTCAATAATTTTTAGTTCTTCTTTTTCAATTATTTAATTTTCATTTTATAATTCTTGTGCTCTCTCATCGTTTACAAATTCCCCCTCGAACACGAGCCCGTTCTGATAGGTCATTCTTCCGCGCCCTTATTTCTTCTTATTTACGAATTGTCCTTCGTAAACGTCACCGTTGGCGTAATTAAAAACACCCTTTCCGTTTTTCTGGCCGTTTTTGAACTCCCCTTCGTATATATCACCGTTAATATAGTGGATAATTCCCGTTCCGTCAATAATATCGTTTGTAAATGACCCCTCAAACAGATCTCCATTTGCCCAGGTGAATTTACCGATCCCGTGCTTCAAATCGCCCTTGAAGCAACCTTCATATTAATCGCCAGAGCTCCACTTGTAAATTCCGTCACCGTCCATTAAGCCTTGTATGTAATTCCCCTCGTACGTGTTTCCGTCAGCCCAAACGTACTTCCCACTGCCGGATCTGAAGTCGTTCTCGAAATTTCCACTATAAACGTCTCCATTTTTGTATTTCATTGTCCCTTGGCCGTTTTACTTCCCGTTTTTCGTTTCGCCCTCATAAATACCGTCAGCTCCCATTAAATTGAGATGGTAAAATATAATTTAGGAAATTATTAGTATTAATTTTGATACTAATGATATGTATTCATATCTGATATATTTAATGTAAATATTGAAAAATAATCTATTAGTTTTGATTGGATGTTTAAGTGTTGCAACTGATCACCTGTCAGTTCATTTATTTGATTGGGGTTGTTGCTATCTTAATCAATGAAATCTAAAAACTAAAAATTATTATAAATTTAAAATATAATAGATATTTAAAAACGTAAAAAGTATTTACGATATAATCTGTTATATTTAATACTTAATCTAGCATATTTGAACAATATAATGGTGATTATGTTCAAATATTTGTGTTTAAATGGAGATAATTTAATAAAATGTGGTGGAGTGGCTCGGCAGTGACATTACATTATATTGATTTTAATACATAAATGTACATTTTAAGACCTTGAACTCGCAAATTTTTTGACCATGATTATAAATAAACCGTTGTTCAATTAATTGGATAAAGAAGATATAAATTAAGCCTTAATATGCTAGATGCAACATTTATGATTAAAGATCGAGCTTATGAGGAATAAAATTATAAGAATAATTTGATCAAGCTGATAAAAATTAAGAAGGTCCATAAAAAATAATGAATAAATATTCAAAGTGAGAACAAAAGTTATTATTTAAATAATTTCTTTATATTTAGCATTTAATATTGTAAAGGAACCCACTTCATCCAAATGAAAGTATAAGGCAATGTGTAAATACAGGCTCACAGTAAATACCAGCTAAAACCTTCATTTAGAACCATATATTCCCAACATGGGGGTAATATAGTGTTATATTAAATTATATAATTATATAATTCATATTGTTTTAATTATGTTAGAAGAATTATGTAAATTATGAAATAATACACTTGATAAAAGCTCTATGCTTGTTATTATTATCTTAATGTCATAATAATGCGTCGTCACAATTTATATTACCATATACGCTTCCTACAATTAATCCTACAATTGATTAATATAGATGAGTTATAGATGAGTCATCTATATTATTACTGATTATTTCTGATCTACAATTTAAATCAATAATCAGTAGTCATTCTGTTACCAAAAAATCACTCTTCTTCTACGAACCTTTTTAAAGCGAGGTAGTTCTGCTCGAGTAGTTCGTATTATTTTTCAACTCCTTTCAGCTGCCCTTTGAGTTCCGCGTTCTCGTTCATCAGTTGTTAATTTGTGTTAATAATTTTAGGTTGTGATTGTTTTGGCTCGTCAAGGTTGAGTGTGGGCATCTCGAATTGCTGTTAGAGCAAGGACTTGAGCTCTTATTCTTCCTTCTTTGTGTTCAAATCGAGCTTGAGCTTCTGGATAATCTGGTTCTACTGCTGAATGATCTTGTTCTGCAGCTCCTCACGCTGATTCTGGAAGTAGAGCTCGCGCTTGATCTTTTACTACTGTGTTCTGGTATTAAGTGTTTGTAATTGCTCGTTTTTAAGCTCTAACTCGGTTTCCTCAAGCTGCTATTGTAAAAACTTATTCTGAGTAGCCAAACGGTTAATCTCGGCCTCTGCCTACGCTAGATCTGGAATGCTCTAGTTCAACTCCTGGATTAAGTTGAAGCACCTGCGCTGCGTATCAGTTACTGCACGAGATGTCTGAGTTAAGGCTTTCTCGAAATCTGCTTGTTTCAAGTTGAATCTTGAGTTCAGCTTGTTAATTATGAACGACGTACGAGAGGTTGTTCCTATATTGTATATGTATGCTTCAAATTCAATATTATCACTCCAAAACGTCTTTTCGTTTTTGTTGAACGTAAAATTACAAAAAAGATGCTTTTTGAACGTATATTTCTAGGCGAACGTCAATTTATACAAGTATAGATCGTGAGAAATACAGTCTTACTCATTTGATCCGCAGTATTAAATAATCAATAAAAAACCAACTTTAGTTAAATTCAGTTAAACTTAGTAAGACAAAATTCCTAGATAACTTCTACAAAGCTTTAAATCATCACTTTTTTACATTCATTTTTATCACTATTGTACTGTTGTCATGTATAAATGGAAATCTGTAATACAGAGAAACAGTTGAGTCATAAGAAAACTCATGGAAACTTAGTAATAAAGTTAATGAAAACTCATGTTATATCTAATCATTATTTAAGAAATATAGCAAAGAGTTTAGTATAAATACTTCATTAGTCGAACGATCCATCAGTTTCTAGCTGTTTGAATAAATTTAATATCTATTCAGAGAATTTTCTCATATTTTTAAGAGCAGCTTTGTACGGCTTCGTTATTTTCTTGTTAAACAATTGTATTCTATTTTTGAATTAGATTTCAGTGCTATAATATAATTTCAGCATGTCTTTCATATTTTATATGTACTTGTAGTTTAAAGAACGCTTTATTATTTCTTTTGTAGGTTATTTGATGTTTCTAAAATTGCGATTATGCCAAAATTCTCGGTCGTGGTGTTCAATTGGCGTAAAGTCTTAGACATAAGTATGCGATAAGTTCAAATACATTTGCAGTTTTGTTAAATTTTTCAGCGCGTTTATGTGAACAACTGGATTATTCTCTAATGAAAGGGACTAAATGTTAACTAGATCTTGAAGCGGCGAAAGATCAATTATTTAATTGTCCGTTAGATCCAGCGTAATTAGTTCAATAAAATTCTTTAAGGGTTCGATATCATGAATGTTGTTTTAAGATAGGGAGAGGTCCTGTAACTTAATAAGGTATTTTAGAGGGGCAATATCTGTTACCTAACTTCTCTCGATATGCAATATCTATAAATTGGTAAGATATTGCAGCTCTTACAATTAAAATGGAGTTTCATTGTTTGAAATGCACAATTTCTATAACTGTTTCCATTACCTAATTCCGTCTAACTTTTACAAGTCGCAGTATCGTATCTACAGATTGGTTACACATTATGCGATTCTAGTGAATTTCAAATTTTAACAATGCCGAGCTCGCACTATGTACGTCTATTTATCAACAAAGTCAAACATATCAATAAATTTCAGCGTTGTGATGTTTTAGTCATCATAAATTTCTCCGCTTCCATAGTTTAAAATATCACTATATTTCGATCTCATCTATTCATCGTATGCTGCTTCTTCTTATTTACTAAGTTCTTACTGTTTTCTGTAATCAGTTTTGTAAGGCATTTCTATTTGAAGTGGTTAGATTTAAAGTTACTAAATGTCACTCAACAATACAGATTAATAAGAAGCGTAAGAGCAAATTTAGTACACTCATATTATTTAGTCTATACCTTAATGAATATTTTAATAAGAATAAATATACAGTTGCTATAATATCTTATAACTCCATCTTATAACACCCATCATCTCTGAAAATTTAATAACCTAACATTAATGTTATATAAAATTTAATAACACAGTAATAACACGATAAAGTATAAAACAATACTTTCATTTCTGAATTGATATAATTTGATGACATCTCAAATAATTAACACTGAAAATATAGAGTCCTTTATGTACATAGTTACGGAAGTAAATAACGCATTAAAATGAAAATATCATTTTAAAATATTTCTTGTGAATGTACCAAAAGAGTGAACCGATATATATTTAGTCTATCTTACTCTTACTATATTAATCAACTACTATATTAATCATTTATCTATATTAGTATTTGTATAATACTACTTTTACAAAAAAGTTATAATGTAATGTTAGCTAGGTTTGATCTTATCATGCAAATAAATTTGAACACTAAAAATACTAAAAATACATTTAAATTAATAGATATTTAAAAACCATTTTATCATTTCTTTGTTTACTTGTCGAGCTAGTACACAGAGCGGTTCGGATGCGAGTATAGTGCGGAGAAGTCTTCTATGCAGTTTTCAGTTAGTATTAGCTGGATCATACCAGTCAGACTCTTTAACGGATAAACACTTTCGATTTTGTTCTAGGCAGCACACAACTTCTGTAGTTTCGTGCAGTTTTCTAAGGGACTTAGATCCTTGACCTGGTTGAAGGACATGAAAAGTGAAGTGAGCTTTACAAGTTTCCTCAGCGGAGCTATGTTTGTAATCACATTTATCCCAATGTTCAGCTCCGTTAAAAGAACGAGGTTTTCTAAAGGTCTTAAATCCTCTATTTCGTTGTCGTTCAAGAACAAGCTGCGCAAGTTTACTAAAGTGCTCAACGGCGATATATCAGATATTTGGTTGTCCCAGAAGCTGAGCGCACCAAGTTTGGTCATCTATTCAACGCCTTGGATTCTGGAAGTTTTGTTGTGGTGGATCCAAAGCATCAGGAGTTTTTTCGGCACGACGTCAAACTGGATGTCTGGGTTACTCTTTTCTATTTAAAGTTTTAATAAACCCAAATCATTTGCAAAGTCAAAGTAAGTAATTTCTTCATCATTTGCGATTTCGAGTTGATTTTAACCTATCTTTTAATTTTGATATTTTTGGATCATCTTGAGATTATAATATTTTTTATCTTTTATGCCTTACTGTTTATCAATTTTCAATTACTCAAGCATTTTCTCGGCTTCAGTATCTGAACAAGTTCCCTCTAAATAGTATTTACAGTCTTATAACGTAATTTTTAATTATTTTTAAAAATCATGAGAGTTTAAAATTTTTGTGATTCTTTAACTTCTGGATATCCTAAATAACATTGTCTTCAATAAACAAGTCAGTGATACCTTTGAAATTTTGTGTATCAATCTCATTTAGATCATTTATGAACAATATTCTATTGTTACTTAAACTTAGGTTAGTTTTGTTGTGGTGGATCCAGAGCATCAGGAGTTTTTTCGGCACGACGTCAAACTGGATATCTGGGTTGCTCTTTTCAATTTGCAGCTTCAGCAAGTCTAAGTCATCAGCGAAATCAAAATATGTAATTTCTTCATCATTTGCGATTTCGAGTTAATTCTCACCAATTTTCTTTTTCTTGTATTTTTGGACCATCTTGAGATTGTACTACTTCTTATCTTCTATTTCTTTCTCTATCTATAACTTGCAATTATCAAACATTTAATCAGGTTTTCCAGTGCCCTCTAAATAGTTTACACAGTCTTACTATGTTAATTCAGATTATTTTTGTAACCACGAAAGCTTATAGTTTTTGTGCTTTTTCAACGTCTGTATGTCCTAAATAACATTTTCTTCAATGAACAAATCAGTAATACCTTGATATTCTTGCATCCTACCCCTTTCGTCTTTTACTTTGTCAATTATTTCGTTTAGATCGTTTATAAATAATATTCTATTGTTGCTTACATTCAGGTATTCTAAACGCGCAAGCTTTTTGATCCAGTTTATTTTGTTGATTTAGTTGTTGGACAAAACCAGCTTCTTCAAGTTGGTGAGATACTGCAACTCGTCCACCTTGCTCAGTTTATTAGAGCCCAAATCTAAACTAGTTAACTGTGTCATATTTTCAAGACCGTTTAACTTTGAAAGCTGACTGCTCTTTATCAGAAGACTTGTGAGGTGCATTGGAAGTGGCTCGAATATTACGTTCGGGCACTAATAAATTTCTAATGCTGTAACAATCTGTTTCTAGGTGTTTTTGTCTATGAAGCTGAAGCTTTTTAAATCCTCAATGTCTCTCAGCATAAGTTTAGACTTTGTTATACCACAATTTTTAGTGATACACAATAGTTATTTATTATAATTTTCAATATTTTTTAAGTTATTTGACAAATTAATGTATGGTATATCATTATTGCGCTCAGATTCTGAATCCATTTTATGTGAAGCGGATAAAAAAATTTCATAAATTTGCATTAATATATTGTTAAATACCTTTAAATATTCACATTTTTAAAGTTAAAACCTGTTTCTATCCATAATATATTACATTGTTTAATTACATTTAAAATTCTCACATTACGCACATCATGTCAACGATCTTGTTCATGTCTTTCTCTTTAGTTTCATTTTCAACTTAAATTTGTTTTATTTCTGCCTTCTCTAGAATTTCTCTTTGAACCGGTTCGTCCTCTCTGAATTCCCCTTCGTAAACGGTCCCGTTTTAATACGTCATTTTCCCGCTCCCGTGCTTCAAATTGTTCTCAAACTCGCCTTCGTATGTGTCTCCGTTAGAATATTTAAGGGTCCCCACTCCGTTAAGGTCTCCGAATTAAAAGTTCCCCTCGTAAACGTCCCCGTTATTATAGCGCATGATTCCTTGTCCGTATTGAACGTCATCCACGAACTCTCCTTCATATTCATCTCCATTAATAAAAGTAAGAGTGCCATGACCGTGTATTGTGTCATTCTCGAACTCTCCGGTGTAATTTGACCCGTCGGCGTACGTAATTTGACCATTGCCGTATTGATGGTTGTTGTAAAAAGAGCCCTTGTATACGGACCCGTTTTTGAAGGTCAAAGTTCCTTCACCGTGCATCTGACCGTTAACGATTTCACCGTTGTAAGTTGAACCGTCTTAATTGTTAATGGTGCCGATTCCGTCACCTGGTATACTACAGGATTATTTTGGGCAGTCAGGTTGAGCGCAGCCCATCAATGGAGTGAAATAGAAAAAATAGATATAATTATTTGTGTGTATGTAAATAATTGAATCGCTTCAAATATTGATATTTATAACTATGTATTTCTAAATATTAAAGACAAAATAAACGCTTCATTGCTTAAAATATTGTTCAACTATACTAAAAATATAGTTGTGATACAAATATAGAACTCATATCGTCATATATACTAATTCAACCGTTTTAGAGGGATCGTGATTGTGTTAAATAGCAGTAGTTGGCTATGTATTCGTCTATCTATCGTCTGCTGCATTGTTTTCTTGTTAGGTGTAGTTTCCTTCTTGATATGCTGCGTCATCTCGGAACTCACCTTCAAATACTGTTCCGTTAGCGTATTTTAGAATTCCATAACCGTGTTTGCAATTACTCACGAAGTCTCCTTCATATGAATCGCCGAAAATATATTTAAATACACCTCTTCCGTGTATATTTCCTTCAAGAAACTCTCCTTTGTAGAAATCTCCATTTGCGTATTTTATTTGGCCATCACCATGCATGGCATTGTCTAAGAAATATCCTTCGTAAACATCACCACAGGCAAATTTGAGTATTCCCAAACCGGTTCTTTGATCGTTTTCAAATTGTCCTTCGTAAACGCCTCCATCTGGCCATTGAAGCATTCCACGTCCATGTCTAACGTTCGCTTGAAAATCACCGTCGTAGAAGTCTCCGTTGGCCGATTTTAGAATTCCATGACCACTCATGAGATCATTTTCGAACTCTCCGTCATACACATCAGTTGTAGACCACGTATAAACTCCTCGACCAGTTCTTACGTCCTCTAAAAAGTCTCCGGTATAAAGATCTCCATTTGTCCATTTTAGGGTTCCTTTCCCAGTTCTTAATCCATCTACAAAATTTCCTTCGTAATAATCACCGGTTATAAGTTTTAAGGTTCCAAAACCGTTTCGCTTACCCTCTTCCATTTGCCCTTTGTATATTTCTCCGCCACATCCCATTTGGAGTGAATTAAACATTTGTTATATAATGTAATCATATAACAATATTACAATCTCAAATTATCTAAATATAGATATTGGAAATTATATTGAACAAAGTAGACAATTTGCTAGAAATTTAAAAAGAATTAATAATCATATAATACAATATACATGTATCATTATAATAAATTTTTGGTATTCAATATATACTTACGTCAATACACTTGTGATTAGAATTGTGTGTTCAATAATATAGCTCTATGTACAAGAACATATATACTCCAAAAATTCTTTTTAACCTCTATCAAATTAAAATTGTAAAAGTATACCCCTTATAAGTGAATATCTGCAGCAATTACTTCTGTACTTACAAGTATTATTATAAAATTATTAAAAGTCTTATAAATCTTATAAATTAGATTAGAATACATACAACATATATATTTAATACATATTTCAACTAATATACTGAAATATTAGAATATACAATAATATTATATACAGTATATAGTATGTATACGTAGTAAAAAGTTAGTGTAATTTGAGAATAGTTTGTGTTCTGACTTTTATATTTATTCAGTAATACTGCATTTTACAATTTATATTCACTTCACATAAATAATGGAACAGCAAATAATTCTAACCACGTGGAGAACCCTCCAGAAACAGCAGGTGTCCTTCCTGGACCTCCTGCGCTACCACTCGCACATAAACCGACACGAGATCCAGTTCATCCGGAAGTCCACTGTCGACACGCAGATGCTCGGGAAGTTCGTCGTGGTCGCCTGCTACCTCACGACCCGGCGCTTCATGCCGCTGCTGGACGGCACGCTGAACGTCAGAAACGTCTTCAAGGCCATGTGCTGGGACTTCAACGACTTCCGAAAGCACAAGCTCTCGGGCGACCTGAAGGCCTCGCTTCTGAACTACTTCCGGCGCTGCGCCGAGGTGGGCTTCTCGCACAACGACGTCGTAACTTTACAAATCACGCAGTCGCTCGCGACTCCCTACGAGCCGTTCTTCGTCGTCTTCAAGCAGGGAAACGTGGTCACGGTCTCCGTCCGCGGCACGATCACCTTCGGGGACTGCCTCACCGACAACGACGGCTACCCGGTGGAGCAGGAGTTCCGCGGCCAGAAGGTCTTCGCGCACCGCGGCTTCCTGAAGATGGGCGAGAAGGTCATTTAGCATTTAAAGGAGAAGAACCTCCTGGACGGCCACGAGGTCGTCTTCACGGGTCACTCCATGGGCGGCAGCATCTCCACCGTCTGCAGCTACCTGATGGCCAGAGAAGGCAAGACGTGCAAGGCGATCTCCTTCTCTCCGGCGCCCGCGCTCTCCGAAAACCTGTGCGACATGCTCCAGGACAGGGTCACCTCCGTCGTGTTCGAGCGCGACGGCATCCCGCAGGCCAGCATCCACGCGGCCAAGACGGCCATCAACCGCGTC
Organism: Hexamita inflata; assembly: GCA_963988835.1. Taxonomy (NCBI): domain Eukaryota; phylum Fornicata; order Diplomonadida; family Hexamitidae; genus Hexamita; species Hexamita inflata. The sequence continues at coordinate 33,282 of CAXDID010001222.1, forward strand.
CGAGACCTGAAGAAGGGGCTCACCCCGCCGGACCACTGCGCCTACTCCAAGCTGAACACCGAGCCAGACCACTTCTTCGTGGCGGGCACGGTCGTCATGGTCTGGAAGGGGCAGTTCTACGAGGTCGACCGCCACCAGATTGGCGAGCTAAGCCTCCAGTTCCAGACGCTCACAGACCACGCGGGCGCCAGCTATGTAGCAGAGTGTTGCTAAGTTAAAGAATAAAGTTCACAAGAAGGTTATTTGTAAAGTCAAACCGATTTCTTTTGAATTGAAAAGAAGTATTTCCTTATTTTATATATTATTATTATATATTATATATTCGCACCTCACAAATGAACTAAGTGTAATATTAAATAAAACGAACGTAATTGGCGAGACTGCATTAATTACTCAAAAAATTCAACACAATTACTTCTGTGAGGATCATTATTCCGCCTGGATCTTATAATTCTTAGAGCAAGCTGATGAACAATATATAGAAGTTGCGTCCGGGTTAGGAGTCTATAAAGCCGGAGCATGTGCATTCGATTTCTACTGAGCGTGATACGTCAGTTTTTAGGACTGTGTTGTCTCAGGACAAGCGGTTGCAAGTTCTTCCATCTGGCAAGGCTGTGTACTAGCTTCAAGGGTCCGAGTCTGAGTACATTAAGTATTAGTCTTATGGTGGCTGTGTATTTTTCGATTTGAATTCCAAGCAAACTATTTCAAACAAACTAACTGTTTATTCGCGCGCCTGCTTCAATGAGTTCATCATTTCGAGCAATATTCAGCTAGTTTCAAATTTCACGGTGCACAAATCAATAAATACCATTTTCGAGCGCTAATCTCACCCATTATCCGATAAATCTTTGTAACTGTGCACACAATTAAAAAATTCAACCACCTACTGCAATCTCTCGCTCTTATACTACGCCTGTTAGAACACGATTGTGAACGAGATAATTAAAACGGAGGAGCAAGTTGTTTACAAACCCTCCGTTTAATAGAATTTGTTCGCAGATCATATATCGGACGCAACGGTTTACTAACTTAAAAAGTGCGTTTTAAACGGAACTCAATTAACTGAGTTATTTTCTGAATTTGTTTCTCCGTTTTTCGCTGAAATCACTTTTGGAGGGGCGATTGGATTCGGAGACTCGGTACTTGAAAGGAGGACGAAAGCGGTTATCAGCGTTGGAGCCAACGGATGCTTCGTTGATGTGTGGTGAGGTCTTTTTAATTTAAATGAATATGATTATAAAATCACATGAATTTTTATAGAAGAGTCTTCTAAAATATAAGGAGCATATAATTAATTTTTAAATGAAAGCAACTTATAAAATTATAATTATAATTTGATATAATAGAGTTACTTGTGCTATGGCGAATATCAAAACAATAACTCTGCCGGTAATCTTTCCACTCAACATCTAAAATATATTCTAATATATTCTAAAATGCCTGTAAAGGTAAGCTGCTACGTTCTAATCTTTTCTTCTACCACTATATTAGGATTCTCATCTTGATATTCACCAAGATTTAAGAACCTTAGAATAATATTTAGAATTTATTGCTATTTTTAACACTCCAACATGTATGAAGCTAGCCAAGATTTTTCGAAGAAAATAAGGTAAGCTACTGAGGTCACGGGACCTAAGTTGCCAGAGGTAAATCTCTGTTACATTCAAATTATTAGCACATCATTGTATGTATTAACAGTTAAACTCACCTCTGAACACCATTCGTCCCATTATTTTTATTCCATACTTGTTATCATAAAATTCGGCTACTAACCACCAAAATATTTGAGAAATTAGAGCGTATCAAAAAGGTTAGCATTCATTAATGTATTATCTAGGGGTAAAGAAATACTTATTTTATGCTCTCGACCCAAACTATTCAGCGAATGTTCTTCACACAATTCTGTTTATTTTCAGATGTTAAATTTGAATTAAACTGAATTCATTTACATAAGAAGCAACATAACTAGGCTCTATAAATATTGATAGTAGAGATGTCTTGGATATGCTTCTGAGTTGTTCAACTTTGGAGTGGAATTGTTATGACTTTGTATTTTATGTTCTGTAAATAGAAATATTTAATGTATTCGCTCCAATTATAATGAAGCCACATCTATGACTCTGAACAGTGCCAACCAAAACTATTTCGAAAACTTTCCCATCAATAAATTTACATGATAAGTTACTAACTTAGTGAAAGGTGAACATAGAGTATGGTGATTTGTGGGTCTGAAAGACATAAGATTATTATTTGGCCTTATTTGAACATCATTCAAGACATTATTGTTCAATATTTTGAAAACCTCAAACTTTTATTCGTCAGAATCAACTAATTCAACTTGACGGGATAAATTTGTTAATTTATTTGGATATATGACAAATTGCTGGTTTCCTTGAGTATGCTAACCGTTTTAGCTTGACGAACCGTTTTTCTATTTTGTAGATCATAATATTAATCCAGACAAGAGCTACAAAAGTAGGACTCTGAGTTAACATCGTATTTGAGCCCGTTGTAACCAATCGTTTTAAAATTTTTTTACCTAAAGTACACAATGAACATTTTCTATTATTTTACAACAAGTCCATTTTGAAGTGTGAGGTTTACAATTAAAAAATTAGCTCAATGTGGTTATATATGTAATAGTAATAAATATAGAAGGGAAATGTCCAATTCTCACTATTGAAAGAAATAAATGCGTTTTTTCCTTGGCAACTTAGGTCCCGTGACCTCAGTATATAGTGTTGCCAGTTTTATATAACATAAAATACATTAAATCAATTTCACTCCAAAGCTTTCAAATCTATTGCTATTCTATTAGTCAATATAGTCGAACCCACTAAGTTATATTCAAATCTTTTTGAGACCCATAATGTTACATCGGAATTAGTTAGTATTACCATTCACCTACAACTTTTATTACAAATGTCCACACCCTATTTGAACAAATGCTTGGTTTTTAAACATGAGTTCTAAAATATTGCATTTAAACATACTTTGATAATATAGAATGATGTTACATTACAGTTTACTAAATATAATACGTTATAATCTAACCAAAATAATATGATCGTGACTCACGAATATTTTCAGAAATGGGCAATTTAATTGGATAAAGAAGATATAAATTAAGCCTTAATATGCTAGATGCAACATTTATGATTAAAGATCGAGCTTATGAGGAATAAAATTATAAGAATAATTTGATCAAGCTGATAAAAATTAAGAAGGTCCATAAAAAATAATGAATAAATATTCAAAGTGAGAACAAAAGTTATTATTTAAATAATTTCTTTATATTTAGCATTTAATATTGTAAAGGAACCCACTTCATCCAAATGAAAGTATAAGGCAATGTGTAAATACAGGCTCACAGTAAATACCAGCTAAAACCTTCATTTAGAACCATATATTCCCAACATGGGGGTAATATAGTGTTATATTAAATTATATAATTATATAATTCATATTGTTTTAATTATGTTAGAAGAATTATGTAAATTATGAAATAATACACTTGATAAAAGCTCTATGCTTGTTATTATTATCTTAATGTCATAATAATGCGTCGTCACAATTTATATTGCCATATATGCTTCAAATTCAATATTATCACTCCAAAACGTCTTTTCGTTTTTGTTGAACGTAAAATTACAAAAAAGATGCTTTTTGAACGTATATTTCTAGGCGAACGTCAATTTATACAAGTGTAGATCGTGAGAAATACAGTCTTACTCATTTGATCCGCAGTATTAAATAATCAATAAAAAACCAACTTTAGTTAAATTCAGTTAAACTTAGTAAGACAAAATTCCTAGATAACTTCTACAAAGCTTTAAATCATCACTTTTTTACATTCATTTTTATCACTATTGTACTTTTACGTTGTCATGTATAAGTGGAAATCTGTAATACAGAGAAACAGTTGAGTCATGTTATACAGAGAAAAGTGATGAAGAGAATAGATAAGAAAACTCATGGAAACTTAGTAATAAAGTTAATGAAAACTCATGTTATATCTAATCATTATTTAAGAAATATAGCAGTTTAGTATAAATACTTCATTAGTCGAACGATCCATCAGTTTCTAGCTGTTTGAATAAATTTAATATCTATTCAGAGAATTTTCTCATATTTTTTAGAGCAGCTTTGTACGGCTTCGTTATTTTCTTGTTAAACAATTGTATTCTATTTTTGAATTAGATTTCAGTGCTATAATATAATTCCAGCATGTCTTTCATATTTTATATGTACTTGTAGTTTAAAGAACGCTTTATTATTTCTTTTGTAGGTTATTTGATGTTTCTAAAATTGCGATTATGCCAAAATTCTCGGTCGTGGTGTTCAATTAGCGTAAAGTCTTGGACATAAGTATGCGATAAGTTCAAATACATATGTAGTTTTGTTAAATTTTTCAGCGCGTTTATGTGAACAACTGGATTATTCTCTAATGAAAGGGACTAAATGTTAACTAGATCTTGAAGCGGCGAAAGATCAATTATTAAATTGTCCGTTAGATCCAGCGTAATTAGTTCAATAAAATTCTTTAAGGGTTCGATATCATGAATGTTGTTTTAAGATAGGGAGAGGTCCTGTAACTTAATAAGGTATTTTAGAGGGGCAATATCTGTTACCTAACTTCTCTCGATATGCAATATCTGTAAATTGGTAAGATATTACAGCTCTTACAATTAAAATGGAGTTTCATTGTTTGAAATGCACAATTTCTATAACTGTTTCCATTACCTAATTCCGTCTAACTTTTACAAGTCGCAGTATCGTATCTACAGATTGGTTACACATTATGCGATTCTAGTGAATTTCAAATTTTAACAATGCCGAGCTCGCACTATGTACGTCTATTTATCAACAAAGTCAAACATATCAATAAATTTCAGCGTTGTGATGTTTTAGTCATCATAAATTTCTCCGCTTCCATAGTTTAAAATATCACTATATTTCAATCTCATCTATTCATCGTATGCTGCTTCTTCTTATTTACTAAGTTCTTACTGTTTTCTGTAATCAGTTTTGTAAGGCATTTCTATTTGAAGTGGTTAGATTTAAAGTTACTAAATGTCACTCAACAATACAGATTAATAAGAAGCGTAAGAGCAAATTTAGTACACTCATATTATTTAGTCTATACCTTAATGAATATTTTAATATTAATATTTTAATAAGAATAAATATACAGCAGCTGTAATCTTATAACCATCTTATCCACACCCATCATCCCTGAAAATTTAATAAGCTAACATTAAAGTTATATAAATATAAATATTAATAACACAGTAATTACACGATAAAGTTTAAAACAATACTATCATTTCTGAATTGATATAATTTGATGACATCTCAAATAATTAACACTGAAATGTATAGAGTCCTTTATGTACATAGTTACGGAAGTAAAGAACGCTTTAAAATGAAAATATCATTTTAAAATATTTCTTGTGATTGAAGTAATTGATTATTTAGTAGATGTTTTTGAGATGTACCAAAAGAGTGAACCGATATATATTTAGTCCACGAGAATTATTAAAATATATATTATTTTTACTTAGCTATAGTAAAATAACTAGTATATACCTATTTATTGCGTTTAGATGTATTGTTGGATTGTTGCTGTTGAGTGAGTCATGTTATTTAGTCTATCTTACTCTTACTATATTAATCAACTACTATATTAATCATTTATCTATATTAGTATTTGTATAATACTACTTTTACAAAAAAGTTATATAATGACTCATAATGTAATGTTAGCCAGGTTTGATCTTATCATGCAAATAAATTTGAATACTAAAAATACCAAAATACATTTAGATTAATAAATATTTAAAAACCATTTTATCATTTCTTTGTTTACTTGTCGAGCTAGTACACAGAGCGGTTCGGATGCGAGTATAGTGCGGAGAAATCTTCTATGCAGTTTTCAGTTAGTATCAGCTGGATCATACCAGTCAGACTCTTTAACGGATAAACACTTTCAATTTTGTTCTAGGCAGCACACAACTTCTGTAGTTTCGTGCAGTTTTCTAAGGGACTTAGATCCTTGACCTGGTTGAAGGACATGAAAAGTGAAGTGAGCTTTACAAGTTTCCTCAGCGGAGCTATGTTTGTAATCACATTTATTCCAATATTGAGCTCTGTTAAAAGAACGAGGTTTTCTAAAGGTCTTAAATCCTCTATTTCGTTGTCGTTCAAGAACAAGCTGCGCAAGTTTACTAAAGTGCTCAACGGCGATATATCAGATATTTGGTTGTCCCAGAAGCTGAGCGCACCAAGTTTGGTCATCTATTCAACGCCTTGGATTCTGGAAGTTTTGTTGTGGTGGATCCAGAGCATCAGGAGTTTTTTCGGCACGACGTCAAACTGGATATCTGGGTTGCTCTTTTCAATTTGCAGCTTCAGCAAGTCTAAGTCATCAGCGAAATCAAAATATGTAATTTCTTCATCATTTGCGATTTCGAGTTAATTCTCACCAATTTTCTTTTTCTTGTATTTTTGGACCATCTTGAGATTGTACTACTTCTTATCTTCTATTTCTTTCTCTATCTATAACTTGCAATTATCAAACATTTAATCAGGTTTTCCAGTGCCCTCTAAATAGTTTACACAGTCTTACTATGTTAATTCAGATTATTTTTGTAACCACGAAAGCTTATAGTTTTTGTGCTTTTTCAACGTCTGTATGTCCTAAATAACATTTTCTTCAATGAACAAATCAGTAATACCTTGATATTCTTGCATCCTACCCCTTTCGTCTTTTACTTTGTCAATTATTTCGTTTAGATCGTTTATAAATAATATTCTATTGTTGCTTACATTCAGGTATTCTAAACGCGCAAGCTTTTTGATCCAGTTTATCTTGTTGATTTAGTTGTTGGACAAAACCAGCTTCTTCAAGTTGGTGAGATACTGCAACTCGTCCACCTTGCTCAGTTTATTAGAGCCCAAATCTAAACTAGTTAACTGTGTCATATTTTCAAGACCGTTTAACTTTGAAAGCTGACTGCTCTTTATCAGAAGACTTGTGAGGTGCATTGGAAGTGGCTCGAATATTACGTTCGGGCACTAATAAATTTCTAAAGTTGTAACAGTCTGTTTCTAGGTGTTTTTGTCTATGAAGCTGAAGCTTTTTAATTCATCAATGTCTCTCAGCATAAGTTTAGACTTTGTTATACCACAATTTTTAGTTTTACGTTATAATTTAAGATCATAATTATTTTATTTGATCTTTTGAATAAGTTCATTAACAGATTTATCATTTGAGTTAATACCTGCTAAGTATTTATAGTCAGAAAATTCTGGTGTATTTTGCTAACCTTTCCATTCTTCATTATAATTAGGTAAATCTTACAAATGCTCTAAATCCTGTATCATATTGCCATTAATATTTAAATATTTGAGTCTTTAAAGTGTGCTTAGAGCTTCGACAGTTATAAGTCTATTATTACTTATATGCAATTCCTGCAACAGTTATAGTTCGCTTATCCAGTAAATTCTCGCTATTTTATTGTCAGAAAGAATAAGCGTTCTCAAGTTTACAAGTTCGTTTAGTTCAATTACATCATTCAATTCATTATTACTTAAGTTTAAATATGTTAATTGTATTATTGCTTCTAGTCCATCAATTTTTTGCAATTTGCATTATATTGCCGATAGTTTAAATGTGTCGAATTTTTCTTCAAAGATGATATTATTACATTCTTTTATTATTATTTCGTCGACAGTGAAGTATTCAGTGAATTTTAAGTGAGTTAGTTCAGAATCATTTTTTATTAAAAGTATTTTATTTGTGATTGTCGGTTTGTATTTACTGAGCATTTTAACCAAGTAATCTGAACTATCTTTAGATGTTTAAATTAGTTTTGTATCTACATCTTTTTGTTCCTGCTTAAAGTCACGTTGTTCAGAAATCCAAGTGAATTTAAAGTTCTTAATTCGCAAAATAGGGATAAAAGAGGCAATTAAATTGTTTTTGAGGTGCAATATTTGTAAATCTGACATTTGTGAGCATATATCAATACTAAGTATATTGTTATTAGATATATTAAAATACGTAAGACTATTTAAGGATTTTAAACACTCAATAGATTTTATTTAGTTCCGACTTATGTCAAGAACTTTCATTAAAATCAATCCAGAAAGACTACTTACATCTGAAACAGAATTTTAGCAGATATTTAGCCTAAATATATTGTATAACTTCGCCAAAGAACTTAAATCCTTTATATTATTGTCAGATACATTCAATTATGTTAAATTCTGCAATTTACCAATCCAAGTGATATCGACTAAGCCACAACTTGTAAGTTCTAAAGTAGTCAAGTTGATAATTTTACCAATTGCATCAATGTTTGTTAAAATTTAACTATTATTTATATATAATTTTGACAACTACATGTTTTCAATACCTTTTGCACTTTATATTTTAGAATTACAAATCCAAAGAGAACTTATTTTTAAAGGCGGATTTTAAAATGTAATATTATCACAATTGTTTATGTAAAGATCTGTTACTCCTAAATAGTCAGTGAAATTAAATGAACTGATTTCATCATCGTTATCAATTTCTAGTTAAGTCATGTTATCAAGTTATTTTTATTTATTTATTTTTGCTAGATATTTTATTACAAGTTTACAAATTTATTAGGTGTTTAAATAATCGTCATTGCTCAATATTTTTTCTGCTTCTTTTTAGCTAACACATAGATACTTCATACAAATATTGACATCTGCTGGGTTTTATTTCTTTATCCAATTAATTTCGAAATTTTTATGTTTTAATATTGGATGGAAATTCACAATATAATTATTTTCAACTTTTACTTCCTTTAAATTGGATAGTTATTCGATTTCATTTACAAATATCAATTTGTTTTAAGTTAAATCTAAGCACTCTAGAAAAGTATAGTTAGCTAACGGATGTACGGACGATATTTAATTTTAAGATAAATTTAATTTTTTAATATTAGTTAATAATTTCAATTCAGATATATTCTATATTTTATTATTACTTAAATCAAGATTAGATAAAGATGTTATTTAACCGATTCCGACACAGTTATTTAAGAAACAGTTTTTTATTGTTAGATGTTGTAATTAATGTGGTAGGTATATTATTTCATAAAATTAAAACCCTTCAATAGTTAAATTTGTGCTATTTTACACGGTGTCATCTTTAATATCTGTGCATGCTTTTATTATAATAACTGATTTTTCTTCTGTCATTGGAAGTGGTTAACATGAAACACAACTTATTACATTAAATATTATAATTTAATAATGTAATTTCACTTCATATATTTATAAACATTAAAAGTAAATAAAAAAAGATCTAACCTGAAATAACAAGAAAAAGTGCTTTTATATTAAAAAATAAATTATTACAGCATATCTATAATTGGACTTTTACAAATCTATAATAGAACTTTTACAACATTAAAATCGAAAGAAGTTTACAAGTTGACCTAAAGACCTCATTAAGATTTTAACCTTTCTAATCATTTAAAGCATAGTTTTTGTTTCTGAAATTATTGCAAGAGTTATTATTGCAAGAGTCATTGAAATTAAAATAAAGAAACTAAAGATTTTTGGTCTCGTACAGGTCTCGTTCTCTTGAACTCGCTTAACTATGTAGGTTTTGAATTACCATCAGCTATTTATCGTTATTAGTAATCGCCCAATTTTATTTATTATATATTTCATGGCAGCAACATAAACCAGAAATCTATCCCAAAATCAAACTCTCAGAAATACTGGGAAATGTTAAGTCTTAACACAATATAGATTCTATGCTACAATCTAGCGTTAGTGATAGTTAATCTCATGTGTTTAAAATAATTGTATCTTATACAGTATTCTTATTATAGTTATGAAATATTAACTACCATGTATACATACATTAAAATAATATTTGAAAATATAAAGGTTAGTGGGTATTACCCCCCCCAACCTTAACCCAAGTCCTAAAATTTTGTGACTTTGATATTTTATTTTGTAATATCACCAATAAGTGCTATTTATTACATTTTAGTTGTATTTTATCACTCAATCGCTTCATTTTCCTTGATATTTCCAGCTAATTACTATAAAACCAGCTAAATATACTGTGATGTCACAAATAATAGATTAAACGTTGCTATTTTATCATATTGATGATATTTATATGACTTAATATTGAATCTAACTTAATATGGCTGAAATAAACGGATTCAAACTATCAATAAATTATAATTTGTAGCTTTTAATCATATTTAAGAACGATACTTGCATTTATTACTAATTTATATAACTATTTGTCATTTATATTGCATGATGTTATTTATCAGGCTAAAAAATGTCATTTTAACTTCATTCAAAAAGTGGTGTGAAATTAAAAATTTAGCACATTTACAGCTAAATATTAGGGCAAGGGAAAATTAACAAAAAAGGTGGACTAAACTGCTGCAAAGTAGGCTGGGTTAAGGTTGGGGGGGTAATACCGGTTAGTGTAATTTGAGAATAGTTTGTGTTCTGACTTTTATATTCATTCACTTACTTTGCATTTTACAATTTATATTCACTTCACATAAATAATGGAACAGCAAATAATTCTAACCACGTGGAGAACCCTCCAGAAACAGCAGGTGTCCTTCCTGGACCTCCTGCGCTACCACTCGCACATAAACCGCCACGAGATCCAGTTCATCCGGAAGTCCACTGTCGACACGCAGATGCTCGGGAAGTTCGTCGTAGTCGCCTGCTACCTCACAACCCGGCGCTTCATGCCGCTGCTGGACGGCACGCTGAACGCCAGAAACGTCTTCAAGGCCATGTGCTGGGACTTCAACGACTTCCGAAAGCACAAGCTCTCTGGTGACCTGAAGGCCTCGCTTCTGAACTACTTCCGGCGCTGCGCCAAGGTGGGCTTCTACCACAACGACGTAGTAACTTTACAAATCACGCAGTCGCTCGCGACTCCCTACGAGCCGTTCTTCGTCGTCTTCAAGCAGGGAAACGTGGTCACGGTCTCCGTCCGCGGCACGATCACCTTCGGGGACTGCCTCACCGACAACGACGGCTACCCGATGGAGCAGGAGTTCCGCGGCCAGAAGGTCTTCGTGCACCGCGGCTTCCTGAAGATGGGCGAGAAGGTCGTCCAGCATTTAAAGGAGAAGAACCTCCTGGACGGCCACGAGGTCGTCTTCACGGGCCACTCCATGGGCGGCAGCATCTCCACCGTCTGCAGCTACCTGATGGCCAGAGAAGGCAAGACGTGCAAGGCGATCTCCTTCTCACCAGCGCCCGCGCTCTCCGAAAACCTGTGCGACATGCTCCAGGACAGGGTCACGTCCGTCGTGTTCGAGCGCGACGGCATCCCGCAGGCCAGCATCCACGCGGCCAAGACGGCCATCAACCGCGTCCGAGACCTGAAGAAGGGGCTCACCCCGCCGGACCACTGCGCCTACTCCAAGCTGAACACCGAGCCAGACCACTTCTTCGTGGCGGGCACGGTCGTCATGGTCTGGAAGGGGCAGTTCTACGAGGTCGACCGCCACCAGATTGGCGAGCTGAGCCTCCAGTTCCAGACGCTCACAGACCACGCAGGCGCCAGCTATGTAGCAGAGTGTTGCTATAGGTAAACAATAAAAAATGAATGATTTAAAATAAAAATCTATATTATAGATTCGATAATGTATATTATCTTATAATTAATACGCAAATTATTCCACTTCCAATGCCAGAGACGATTCAATTTTAGGAATTGCATTCACGCTTGACTAGAATGGCAAATAATGTAATTGATTAGCTAGAATAAAATATTTCAACTCGCGAATTATATGTAATGTTTGAAAAAGATTTACTTTGTAATCCAAAAGTAGATCATTTATTTCCAAAAAATGTTTTACCAGTATTTTAAAATACTATTAACTATACTAGAATGTAATTAACTTCAAATTTGTTACCTATTATTGCAGAATGTATAAATTTAGATTTATATACTTAAAATACTTCAATTGATTAAAGTATTTACATATAATTGCAAATGGTTACTGAATAATTAAAATTATAAACTGAAATCTCACAAAATTTTTAGAAAGAAGCCTTAGATTTGGAGAAAAAACTAGCAAAATAACTATAAATGACCTAATAACAATTACTTGAGCGTTAACGCTATGGAAAAATATATAACATGGATGGAAGAAATGCGTATATGGGTTAAGATGATCCAGAGACGGCGTAAGACAAATTACTAATTTAAATAAGATAGTAACTTAATGAAAGAGATACATAAGTGCATATTCATGAGTTGGAAATTAAATCAAATCACGAGCACATTAACCGTTTATTAAATCTAGTGGAAACATTAAAAATGAAAGCGCTTACTCATGAAGCTGAAACTCAAACAGATGTTATATTGGAGTCTAGACAGGAGTCAAGGTTAAAGTCAAGGCAACTTTAAGTTGAAAACATTGTGCGGTAAGCGTATGACACAGAGGATTTCAAAGTGCTTGAGTTCATTCTCCAAGATAATGCATCATTTACTCCCAAAAAGTATTTTAGGAAGCAAACTGAGATAAAGGAGGTGATAAAGGAGTCTCCACGTGATTCTCAGAGGCGTAATTTCATTTTTGACAGGTAGGGGACGAAAGTGAGTCTGGACCAGCCGAAGTTCTTCGATAAGGTTAACGAGGGTTAGTACGTGGAAAAGAGCACGAAGAAGACCTATTACATTAACAAGGACGAGTTTTACGTGTACAAGGACGAAAATAATTTGGAGTGCTACATTGACGCGCTGGGCCGCATGAACAAAATCGCCTCCACTTGGCGTGCGATTGAGAACGATGACGGCTACTTGCAGCTTTCAGATTATCTCTTCATTACTCCAACTGGCACTGCGTTTCATTTGGATTCGTATAAAAACGCGTATACCCCAGACAAGCTCCCTCTAACGCACCTATTCCAGACCTCGACCACTTATCAATCAATTCCAATCATTGACCTTATATCTAGTAATTAAATTCAATTAAATCTCGGAACTTAAACTGAATTTTACGATAACGGGTAGTTCCGCTCTATTCTCGAACTGACCAGAATTAATTAAAACACTTTTATTGACGACAAAACGCAACAACAGTTTTAACAAAACGACGAATTCGTGAGCAAAAACGTAAACGGAAAATAATTCTTCGAATCCAACGAAGGAAAATAATATTTAAATATAAAAGGACTTTACGACACGAACAGTTTATTCTGCCAAATAATAAACGACGAAATGATATTTTAAGATAAAACGGGAAAGAACTGGGGAGTGGACTTACAAGGGAGGTGCCTGTACAGCAGAATTGACGACAACACTAAATACGTTGTAAACAACCTTAAAGAAGCAAAAGAAGAACTCAAAAGAAAAGCACACGCTGCTAAAACAAATAACTTTGACTAAGAGTAGTATAAAAAACTTGAGGAGATGTACAAAGCGGAATAAATGAAAGTACTACAATTGAAACAAGAATAACAAAAACAACTCGAGATAAACAAACTACAGAGAGAGTCGATGCTACACTAAACACCTACACGAGTAATAAATAACGAGAAGACAAATAACTCAATCACCGATACAATGGACACAATTAAAGAAGAAAGCGAAGACACGTTCAAAAAGACAGTCAAAGAATCTCAAAACAGGAAACTAGTCGTTAAAGAAGAACCAAAAGAAATCATCAAAGAACCAGTTAAAGAACCAGTAAAAGAGGCTAACCAAACCGCAAAACTGCAAATGCCACGTAAACCAGACAACATCAAAAAGCCAGCGTAAAATAATGCCTAAAAGGATATCAAAGACATTCTCAAACCAAATAATAATCAAAGCAAAGATAAATCCAAAGGAAACGCAATCAACTTCCAACCTGAAATTAAAAATGATCAGTAAAAATCAGTTGTGCAAGAAGTCAAAAAAGGTGAAGCATAAGTAAAATCTGGTAAGAAAGAACCAGAAAATTCTGAAAAGATAAAACCTATCAATAAAAATAACTCAGATTTAAAATAGAAAAAAGAAGAGAAGACTTTAGTAAAAGAAAAACCCATCTTTAATTAATTTTAAGATCCTATCGCTGAAGTATAGAAAATCGTTTCAAACTCTGATTAGAACAAATCCAATGATAACTCGAACACTAAATATAATAATTTGAACAACACAGTATCAAGTGAGCAAGCGCTTAAAACCAATTCAGGTCCACAATATGCTATAACAGAAGATTAAGTGGCGAATGATGAGGAAACAAAACCAATTGAATAATAAAAACCAAATGAAGATGACATCCACGTGCAATAATAAAGAAGTAATATTTACACCAAAAATATTAACTAAGAAAATGAAGAAAATGATAGTTAATAAGAAAATGAGTAAGAAGAAAATACGCAAGAACTTGTAACGTCTCTTTCCATACCGAAACTAAAACTTATAGACAATAGTTCAGAAAGTATAAAATTCTAGCACTCAAAGCAAAGAATGGACCCATTTAATAATGAATATTCCGAATAAAATATAAGTATGCAAAGTAACAGCCATTATTCAGAAAGAGAAAACAATTCTAATGCACTTGTGGACGAACTATCTCAATAAATAATTGAAAAAGATCACGCCCTATAAATGATTTAGGAAGAAGTATTTCAACTGAAATCTGATTTAAAACACACTAAAAGCAAACTTACGAATTCGTTGGCTAGCATGGAAAATCTGATGATTACAGATACTAAATATGTTTCCTATCAATCTGAATTAAAGTAGAATAAACTGGTTTAATACGAAAACGAGTAGTAATCAGCTACTGAAAGTGTAGGGAGATTATCAATTTAATCAGATTAGCAAATAAAATTAAATGACGAAGTAACACTGATTGTTGATAACCAGTAATTTAAAGTGCATGTAACTGAACCAAAGAAGGAATTAATAAAGTCGAATGCAGTTGACCACGTTCTCTTATCTCAAGAAATTGAAAATGTGAACAACGTCACTAAAAATACACTAAAGTTGGATGAGATTAATAAGCCCTTGTTGTACAAAGTGTAAAAGGATACTGACAAGTAATAAAATAGCGACAAGTAATAAAATCAGTAAAACGCCTAAAATAATCAACAACAGTAGAATTTGGACTAATTTAATAATTCAGTTGAAATCGAGACTAAACACAATCCATCTGAGAATCCAATTTAAAAAGCACAACTGGACCTTTCTCAAATAAAGCCGGACACTGTGGTGAAAACAGCTATTTTCATAGCTCAGCCTCACTTACAGCAACCTAAACACACCTTTGATTCCTCAAAAGTAACACTCGATCTCCCAACCAAATATGTAGCCCCACAGAACCCACTTCCACCTAAAAATCCTTAGAAAGCGCCCGAAACTAAAAACTCGGAGCCGTTAACGCTAACTGAGCTAGAACTCGAAGTATAACCAGAACCTATCCAGCACCCGTTTTAAAACCAAGAACCGCTCAAAAATAACTCAACTGTTTAACCACTTCCTGAGAAACCCGTTAACAAACAGGAAAAACGTCCTGAAGCCCAAATCGTAACCCAAAACAAGAGCTCCTTACCAAATCTCTCATCATAACACGAATAACAATAAATATCTCAGCCAGAATAAGATAATACTTAAAGTTAATAAAATAATATAAACGATTAAAACACTCAAAACGAAGAAGAAAGAGCAAGCGTTTACGAACAGAAGACGCCAAAAACGAAGGAGCAAGGTGTTCAGGTTAACTTCAACATTCAGTTTTACATGAACGAACTCGAAAATAACAACTAGGTGAAGAAAAACCAATTCGACAACAGAGACCTCGAGGTAAAACAACTTGTTAACCTGAGTCACGGTGAGTAAAACGTGAAACCTGGGATTTACAAGAATACCAATGTAACAGAGCAAAAATTGTACCAAGAGATAGGTTACAAAACGAAACCGCAGGAAACGAAACAGGTCGAGAACAAAAACCAACTAAACACAACACCAGAACAAAGAGTGCTGCTGTAAGGGCATTTCCCAAAAACGAGCATCTTCAAGGGCACAATTGAAATTGACGTAAAACAAAGCGTATAGTTACCAGATAAGGAAGAGAAACCACAGAAAGAAATAAACTATAGCAGTCAGTTGAACAACAGTGCGTACAAAAACAATAACGTGGAGCTGAAGTTTTCTGATCAGCAGCCTGTGACCATGAAGAAAATCAATTAATTATTGAAGAGGAGCAACATGAGCCCTCAGGTGCAAACGTTCAACCTCCAGAACAACTACGTGAACGAAGATCCAAATATACTGATAACTGAATAGTAAAACCCAATTCAGGAGGTGGAGCTATGCATGTCCATGATCTACTCCCTCCAGTACTATCCTCCAAGAGAGAAGTTCTCGGAGTACACTTAAACACTCCCTCCAAAGCTCTCTTACTACCAAAAAGTGCTCAAGTGCAGTCTGTTCTCTCAGCAGAAAATAACAGAAGAGCCGTACATGATGAGCTTCCGTTCGTCCTCCAAGCAGAAAATTGAGATTCCCCTTGACTTCGGACCCGTTTACGCGAACAACGACGGCCTTATGTGCTTCAAAGACGGAGGAGGCGATTCGTGGGTCGTTCTCAAGAACGAGTGCGTGGTTGAAATTGAGGGAAGGTACTTCAAGTACGTTAAGGGCGGACAAATCGCGCTTAATAGAGACGAAATCGAAGCGCTCAAGTTATTTTAACAATAAAATTACAACGAGGTGCAAACATTCAACCAAAATCTTATGGACGTGAGCGCAACGAGCATTAACATAGCCGGAGAAAACTACAGTAGATCAATCGGAGTGCAGTGCGCAGAATACATGAAAGAAACAGAACAAATGAAATACCCCATGTTCGGAAAAGCGTCCGGGCAAATGATGACCTCGCCACTGGTTAGCAGCGGAATCAGGTACAGTTATGGGAGGTGGAATTGCTTTTTCTTGTTTACTATGTGAGTAATTATATATTAAAATATTTTGCCACTTCTAATGCGGATGACAAATTCCAATAAATAATCTCAAGTTGGAGATTATTCATGAACTACTCATTAACACAAGAGGGCCAAAAATATGATTTCGATCGTATTAGACCATAATCGACTATTCAAAGTCGGTATTTAATATTCCAAAAAGGAAAAATAGAAATTACCACATGCAATAAAAGGACGGCAATGACAAAAATAAACGCGGTAGAAGATGTTTAGGGAAGGTCAACTAATTCACTTAACAAACTTAGGCAGTTCTGAAGCGTTTGTATTCTCTTCATTTCTGGGTCCAACGGATGAATTCATAAAATATTGTACCAATCTGAACTAGTTATATCACTTGTTTAAGATGTCCCTGTGTAATTTCTACGTTTTAGTCAACAAAACTAATTTATGAAAGATTTTATCTCGAAAATATATGGTAGTTAAGCCTGATTGGAGAAAAGAATAAGAGGATCCAATGATTGGTATACGGACGCAATATGTAATTTATAACTAGTAGCGCAAGCACTGGACCTGCAGAGGACCTCGGTGTTCATCTTCAACTGGGTCAATCTGAACGATTTTAGGTATTTCTTAATCACGAAAAACAATGGAGGACTTTTTCTTTCAATCTCAACCGGGAGCTCAAGATGAAGTATTGGTACTTCGCTTAATTAGAATTATAATTCAGGTAGTTACAGTCGCTTTCATTCTCAATATTCAAATAATGAATGCATTTTTGTTTCTTGAAGAATGGAATCAAGTGGGTTAGTCGGGCCCAGCATTAAATAATATATTGATGCTACTCTAAAACAACAGTTATTTTACTTATGATCTTCCACTTCCATTTCATAATGAGAAATCAATTTTCTTGATTGTTAAATTATACAACGTTAGGTAAAGTTGAAACTTATTATTGAAGTATATACAGAGTTATATACGTTAATTATTGTAGCACAGCTATCCAAGGCTCAACCAGGCCTTGATGTGATTGAAGCACTTTACAAATCAATAGTAAATAGAGTTAATGAGTGTATTGATGAGGAGGGAGAACACACTCATTATTGAGCCGGGCAGTGATATAAGTAAGATTCAAATAATAAACTTCATTCTTCTTCCTAATTCAAAAAAGCATTTCGAGGGCCCACCACTGTAGACACCAACACTATTCGTAACCAAAAAGATTAAAACACTCACAGAAATAAAAGCTGAGAAAATGGACATCATGCAACCACTCGGCTCCGTTATCGGACTGACTGTTGAAAAGAAGTCAAAGTGAAAAGATCAAACAAACTATAATAAATTAATTAGATTTTATCAAGTTAAAACTTATCAAGAATATGGGGAAAATATGTTAATCAATTCCTACACATTCATATTATCTTTAATTATTAACTATTTGTATTGTTTCCGAGTATTCAATGTACTATATAAGTATAAAAGATTTTAATATTGCAAATTAATATTTTAAAATTTAGTATCTACGTATCTAAAGAATTATGAACAATATAATGAGTATAATGAGTAATGTTGAATGATCAATTATTAAAAATTATTTAAAGATATATATCGGCTCACTCTTTTGGTACATCTCAAAAACATCCACTAAATAATCAATTACTTCAATCACAAGAAATATTTTAAAATGATATTTTCATTTTAATGCATTATTTACTTCCGTAACTATGTACATAAAGGACTCTATATTTTCAGTGTTAATTATTTGAGATGTCATCAAATTATATCAATTCAGAAATGATAGTATTGTTTTATACTTTATCGTGTTATTACTGTGTTATTAAATTTTATATAACATTAATGTTAGGTTATTAAATTTTCAGAGATGATGGGTGTGATATTTAAAGATTATGCATATTTTTTCTCTAAATGTTAGAAAACATGATTATTACATATTATTTATAAGATTTTAGTATATATTCGTAACTATATCAATAATTGGTCAAGATATATTATTTTTCACATCAAATAACAAGGGATGTAGTGCATAAAAAATGCTGATGCTTGAACCTGAGACACAATCTGATACATAGCAACCTCGTAAAAAAGGTGCTGCACAGCCAAGTATCCGTGTTAAGAACACGCCAAACCAGAGCACCACCCAAGTTTCTGGCGCTCAGTTCATGAAACCAGAACTGGACAAGTGCAAGCAGGTCTTTGAGCAGATCGACAAGGACGGGTCGGGGATGTTGGACCTGACCGAGCTGGAGTCTGCCTTCAGCCAGATGGGGAACAACATGTCCAGATCGCAGATTCTCTCGATGATGAACCTCTGGGACCTGACCGAAAGCGACCAGCTCAACTTCCAACAGTTCCTGCACATGACCTACATATCCCAGAACTCGGAGGAAAGCAACCAGGCCAAAATGCTCTTCTTGCTCGCGGACTCGGACTTCTCCGGCTGCATTGACGTGAAGGAGCTCGAGAAGATCTTCGCCAAGTTGGGGGTAAACATGGAAACGGGGCAGGTCAAGAGCCTCATCTCGCAGGTAAGCAAGGGCAAGTCCGAGCTTTCGTACACCCAGTTCGAAAAAATGTACAAGTAAATGGTGGAATGAGAGGATTGTAACATAGATATCCATAATAATATATATTAGCATGATATGTTATAAACCATCAGTTATAAACCAATCAAGATATTTGAATGAACGAGTGAATAAAGTAATACCCCCAACCGCGTTTCATTTTATAATTATTAGATGAAATAGTAAATCAAATGTTTAAGGTACCCATTATTTGTGTATGAATGAGAGGATTGTAACAAATTACAATAGTTTTAACGTTATTTAACAATATTGAGTGTAGATAGGTAAATCTAAATCATTCAGCTCGAGTTAAATACAAAATAAGTGAACGCCAAAACCAAAAATAGTATAACAATTATTTCTACTAAAAAGTGATTTTACAGTATCTTAAAATTTTAAGGATCGTATTAACCCTGAACCCACGTTTTCCACTGATATATATCAGTAAATTCGTAATCGACATTACTATATTAGAATTTTAGATCGTTGCGTTTAAGGAGCACGTCATCTAAATACTAATTTAAATCGTCGACAAAATTAAAACATTGTGCCAAAGTGTTATCTTTCAGAAAGTCGTTGATATTACCCTCGATTACCACGATCCGATAAATACCTGTTTGAGGTAGCTGCGTCAATTCTAATTTCAATGTTTCATTGTGAGTTATTGTCTATGTCCCAGTGATATTCATCATCTAACTTTAAATACAATACCTTCCACCTTCTAAACGATAGTATAACTTTACAAGACCGTGTAAGAAAAGAACCCTAAGAAGTTTTCTACTCAATTTCTACGGTTAGCATATTGTTGATTCCAGCATATTTTATTAACTAACAATATACTTAGGAGTCAATACAGAGTATTATTTTGGGTATGCAATAAACATCCCATATTAGTTAATGAATAACGTTTATTATTCGTCATCAAACATGAAATTTATATCTATTATAGATCTTGGCTTTAAAATATCAATATAAACTTTTTAATTAGAACCAACGAGTCTGTGTTACTACCAATACTGAATATTGTTAACAAATTTAGAATATGCTATTTCGGAGTTTTGGTACATTGGATTGTAAATGATATTTACAGTGTCGTCAAAATTGTAGTGGCTAACACAGTTAGATTCTTAAATAAACAGTTAGTTAGAGGGCATTAATTACACATTATTATGGAAGAAATGCTTGTAATCAAGTTGTTTTAAGTTAATTAGTTATATCGTAGGTTAATTACTCGCAATTTTTGTGCAAACGTATATCATACTGTATCGAATATTTGCACACTATGATATCTTTTGTGGTTGAAGAGTACGCAGCTACGAATGCACTAACCTGCTTAATTTTAAGTAAAATGCTACATTACTCGTTATCTCAAGTAACATACCTTCTTCTAACGTGATATTGTGATTGAATAAAAATTGAGATACTGGAAACTATTCAACTTGTTTTAAGTATTTAGAGTTGTACATACTTCTTTTTGGAATTTAATAAATAGTTCCATTGATTTGTTAATAAAAATTTACCAAACTTAGAGGAATTCTTACGTTTATTTCAGAATCGAACATATCAAGACAGTAATTTATACTGAATCGCTACTTAAAAAATGAACAGTCATCGAATTTCATTACCTCAGAACTTGTCATATCAATATTATAAAGAGGTTTGAATGAGTTTCCTTCAAAATATTCTTCGCTCATAACAGTAAGTACTTATCTATTCATGTTCAAACTTGTACTTTCGTAGATCTTTCCCATTTGTGATTGATGCTATGTGGAAATGAGGTAATTCGATTTTATATTAAAAGTTGTAGAATCTAAAGTAAGCGGTTTTTAATTATTACTGAAATATATTTAATACTTCGAAAGATCAATTAATTAATCCACAGTTAAATTATTTATTAATGCTTAAGATATTTTCGTTTTTCGCATAACCAACGAATTTGCAATTATTCCTTTGGAGATAGTATCTCCATATTACAACTATTTTTATTATTAATCCATAGTTGACACGAAAGGTCTAAAACCCTGCTGGTTTGTATTAGTCATTCGATTCAGGTACAATTTTTATTACGCGTCGGAAAGTAAAGTTTTATTTGTGATCATAAAACAATTTTAATTTATGCTATCATCACTAAAAGTTTATATTTCTTCCCATGCAACATGTTATCTCGCTGAGATTGCTACCAATCCATAATATTAATTATCTACAATAATAGCTTTTACAAAATGCATTGATAATTCAAAACCAAATGTTTGCGATGTAGTAATCAGATTCGTTAAAAATATTTATTTATCCAAATAATTTAACAATATGTTATGAATTTATAGTTTAAAGAAATCATTAACTTGTCTTAAACTTTTAAAAGAGTTATTTTCTTAGTTCAAATAAATATAGGACGCGTTTAAACTCTTGATGTTTACTATAATATGTTATTAATAATTTAATAATTTATTTTTCTGCTGTTAAACAATCTTATAAAGCTTATTCTATGCAATATTCTCTATTTGTGTATGTTAAAATGGTTTGACAAAATATGGATTAATCAGCACGAAATTTGTTGAGTTAAATTTTGTATTGTGAATGTTCCCGTAGATTCCTCTTGTAATTATGAATGAAATTGTAATATTTGTGTTATTTTCATAATTTTTGTGAAAAACGTGAAGTAACTCTTCAAAGTTAACAGATTAGTGCTACGAAGATTTGATGCTTGCTAATATCAGCTCCAATTATATATAATCAGAGCTATCGTAGAATATTTCTTGAATATTTGATCCAATCGTATAAATATGAATACTTGTGTTCATTGTTACCATGTTAACAATGTCAATAATAAGGAGCTTGGAAAGTTCTAGTTCTTTTTAATCAATATTTAAGTCTATATAAATGTCAACTTAATCCATTAAGTTAAATGCAAACCTTCCCAAGGTTAAACGAGCATCGTATTCTGTTTGGTATCTATTGTATGGAAATATGAACGTGTTCAAATTTTTGTCAATAATTGTAATTTCATCGTAGATTAAAAAATTATCTTTTTCGTTTTGTTTTATTGGTTTTATATGTTCATACAATGAACTGCATATTGTACATTCTTATGTATGGCTATTTTTACTCGAATAATGATTTTTATAAGTTTACATAATTTTTGTAGTGTCAACTTCTGAATTATAATTATAGAACTGATCATAAACTTGAGTTCTGTTAAGAATTGGAAAATCACAATTCACTTGCTCAGCGAAATTAATTAAATTGTTTATTTCAAGTTCCTATAATCCTAAAAAATTTTAACGAGTGTTTAAATAATTTCTAGAACGCTATTATTGATTTATTGCATCAGTTGTTATTATTTATTGTGTTTATTTAGAAATATTATTAAATACACTAGTCAAATACGATTATATAGTTTGTTGTACTTATAAATCTTATATAATCTAGGTTTCTAAACTAATTTACGATAATGAATTTATAATTGCAATCATGTTGGAAGTGGTAAAACATAAAATGCTTTATGATGAAAATATAAGTACAAAAGAGTTAAAATTACTTCTATATATAATCTAATATTTAAGTATGCTATACTTAGATTAATAGATGATATAGTTGATATAGTTCATAATAACAGTTATACTGTTGTTGTAGCATAACTTAACTTAAACACATATAAAATAATAAACAAAGTACGAAAAAAAAGTATTATAAATTGTAAACTTGTATTTATAATTATTTAAGCTATTTTCAACAATATTATGATACAAAAAGATAATTCAGTAGTGAGGTTCGTCATATATACGAGGTTAGAGCTATTTTGGAGGTCCTCTTTTATAAATCTCTTATATGCGGATTTCTGTAGTAAATGCAATAACATGCATATCACAACAAACTCCTAACAAAGAGTCTGTGGGGAGATACCCCAGATATTTGATTAGTTTTGTATATGATTTTTGAGATGTCATCAAATTATGTCAATTCAGAAATGATAGTATTGTTTTATACTGATATTGTTTTATACTTTATCGTGTTATTACTGTGCTATTAATATTTATATAACATTAATGTTAGGTTATTAAATTTTCAGAGATGATGGATGTATGCAGTCTGTTTTAATTAGAAAATATTTCTGATGAAGTTGTTAATGATGTTAGTGTTTACATATATTTATACTTCACTATTTATTTTTTTCTATTTTTTTAAATCATAAAACAATTTTATATTCATATTTTCTGAAATTATCTTAATGTATGAGACTAAACTATCTAAAACGTGTTGTTTCATGATAGTTTTGATTTTCAGGTTACAGTTATTGTATAGATGTTTAAGATGTACCTGAGTGAGCCAACGTTCAGAATGTCACGAGTCCCTTGGATTGACTCTTTCCAGGGACGGTTTCATTCTGAGAGATTCTGTTGAAATATAGAAATCCATAGATCCACTTAAAGATGTACAATATATAATAAAACAATTTATAACATAATAATTTATAATATATTATATAAAACCACTCCAAATCAAATGAGAACTGTAAATATTATGAATAGTTTCTCAACAAATATAGCCCATAAACTGTAAGATGATATAAAATAAAGTTTTAATAGATTAAATGAAAATATAGAAGGTCGACCGATATACGTAATGTTCGAGCCACTACTTGGCTGTGATTCGGCTACAGATCATGAAAGTCCTAAAAGTGTGTTGCCATTATTCAGGGATTACATTGAATTTGCGAAGGGGTAAATAATAAGTAATATATTGCCAATTATTATGCAAGAATTGGATTAATAACAGGTTTATGTGCCAACAACGAATATTGAGTTGGATAATCTGTACTAGGAATTACAGTAGACTAAAAAGTAGTTATAGGTTACGTAGAAACTGCTAGAAGCAACCTAAAAGCCGATTGACTTGGAGTAGAAGCAAATACAGGCTAATTCTCTTTCGTATTCCCAGTTTAGGGAGAAGAACAGGTATGGCTCGTTGTACAGGGCCGATAAGGTGCAAAATCAGTCAGAAATCATAGCCGATCAGTTGCAAGAAACGATTGAGAAGTTGAAGGATCAGTTACAGGATAAGCAGCTCCAGATAATGAAAAACAACAAATTCCAGCAGGAGCTCAAGCAATAGCTTGACATTTACAAGCAAAACCAGGAAATCCTCGAGGGGCTTGACATAGCCGACATTCAAAAGCTCTTCTTCCAGAAGATCAAAAAAGCTTCTAAACAGGACCTTTAACTCATAAAAGAGTTCCTCACGAACCCCTGGAGAAAACAAGAGCAAGTTTAAAATATAACAAGTAACATTTAAACGGTCCAAGAAACAAAAAACGAGGCAAAAAAACAGTAAAACTTCAAGAATTACATTTACGATAGAAACGGATACCAAGTGAATCTGGACAACCCCGAACTATTCACAATCCACAAATCAATTTACACTGAACTGTTAACTGGGAGGGAATACTTCAGAAGCAAAGAGGGGAGATTCATCTACAAAGACGAAAACGATAACGTCATGTACAGAAACGACCTGGGACAACTAATCAGAACCCTAAAATGGAACAGAAAACTCATGTTCGTGGACTACTACGACAGAAACGTCCTCATGGAAACATTCCAACTCCCAATCAGAAAATACTGCACAAAAAACGGACAATTCTACTTCGTTGACGACTACGAAAACCACTACACTGTTGAAGGAACAGACAAAATAGCACTCACCGACAGAGACGTTGTTGATAAAAGCGTTCAGCCACCAGCTGTGATAGATTTCATAGCCAGCATGCAAAATAAGCACGAATTCTGCACATTTCCGCAATACTACTAGTTTGGAGTACGCAAATCGGTTCTGGACCAGGAAACAGCTACTGAAAACGACCAAACAATCTACATTGATAAATTATCACGCCTTAAGTACAAATGCGTGAATAATCAAGTATTTTAATTTTCTAACAACCAGCTTCTATGCGAGTCATCTAACAGCGAGTAGTTCAAGCTTTTGCGCGGTTTGTACAATACTTAAGATATTTACGTGAATCCGCAGGACTCCACCTTCCGTGATACCGAGAATCGCACCTGGTACGTAGACCTCCAAGCCAAGTGCTACTATCAACTAATAAGTTCAGCTAGGTACGTTCCAATGACCACCTCCGAGCTCAAGCACACCAAGAGGAAGTCAATCGACACTAATGAGCCCAAGTAACAATAAATATAAATAGTGCCTTAAAACACACCGAGAACATTCACACAGCCTGAAACCGATGACCTACTAAGGATTCCAGTTTCACCGCTCAAAAAAGTTAAAGTTGACAGCTCTCAAACAACAGCCGCTTAAAATATGCAGAACAGTTTTCAAACGGAGAAAGGGAGGCGGAACTTTGGAGTTCAGGTTGGGCAGAGCAATGTTAGGAACTTCAAGTGAAAGGTGTTTGGCGATTAGTTAATAACTAATAATACTTCAATAATTGAAATTTTTTGACGAAAACACATGAAACTATAAATCAACACAAATCAACTTTAATGATTATTTAATATTAATAATAGTACAATAGTCAATACCGAAGTGATTTTTCGGGAGAAATTATGGTTTCAGAATGACTTTGAATTAATAAAAATGATTATTAATGTAGTAAGTATCAAATCACAGTATCACATTGTCATGTATAGTAGCTCAACAGTCTTTGGAGACTCTTGATTCTGTGAAATAATTGTAGCTGACTTCGAATTGTCGATATCTTCTTTAATAGCGATTCCTTCTGGATATGCTGCATCATCTCGGAACTCACCTTCAAAAATTGTTCCGTTAGCGTATTTTAGAATTCCATAACCATGTTTGCTGTTGCTCACAAAGTCTCCTTCATATTAGTCACCAGTACTGTATTTAAGTACACCTTTTCCATGCATATTTCCGTTTATGAATTCACCCTTGTAGATATCACCATTAGCAGATTATTTCTGTCCATCTCCATGCATGGCGTCATCTAAGAAGTTCCCTTCGTAAACATCACCGCATGCAAATTTGAGTAAACCAAACCCTGTTCTCTGGTCATTTTCAAAATGTCCTTCATAAACTTCACCGTCTTACCATCGAAGCATTCCTTGTCCATGCCTAAGGTTAGATTTGAATTCACCTTCAAAGAAATCTCCATTAGCAGTTTTTAGAGTTCCATGACCGCTCATGAGATCCTTTTCGAACTCTCCTTCATACACATCAGTTGTAGACCAAGTGTAAACTCCGCGACCAGTTCTTACGTCCTCCAAGAAGTCTCCGGTGTAAAAATCGCCATTTGTCCATTTTAGGGTTCCTTTCCCAGTTCTTAATCCATTTATGAAATTTCCCTCATAATAATCACCTGTTTTTAATTTTAAGGTACCATAACCGTTTCTTTTTCCGTTCTGAATTTGTCCGTTGTAAGATTCACTTCCCATTAGGAGTGAATTGCATTTGTGTTTTTCAAAGATATATTTCTGTACAATTATACTTTTTATTGTAAAAGTAACTTTAGTACTAGTATTCAAAAAGTATTCGAAATGAGTATTAATATTGTAAAAATTAATTATCAATTCAGCTAATTATCCATTACATATTTCTATTACAAACATATATTGTATATATTTCATTGTTTTATTTCACACACAGATAATAATAGATCCAATTCAACTTTAGAATAAATCCCTGATTATTTTAATACTGATTGGTTTTTCTCTGATCACTCATGAATAGAAAATCTGGATCATCTACGTTTTAAGTAAGGTGTGTCTTTGCGTCTTTTTGAATATTTTGGGTCATTGGTTGCGTCTTTATTGACGCGATTTTGCTTTTTTGATACGTCTAAATGCGTCTTAAATGACGCATTAATTTTTTGAACTCGAACTAGAACTCGAAAATTGTTCGTTGAAATGATGTTTCCTAAAAGTTTTAGAAACATTGTTATGTGTATATTTGAACATTTCAAACTATAAAAAAGAAGAGTTTAAGATTCAATTCTTAATATTTAGGTCTCAACCTGTATTTACTTATTAAGTTGGTTATACTTTGTAAGTATTTAAGATTTAATGTAAGATATATATGACTCACTTAACCATTTAATGATAAGATATTATAAATTTTAACTAATCTACATTTGTCATATGTTAAGTGATTAGTGTAAACAGAAAATTTAATGTGAAACTTGATTAACAAATTTATAATTTTCAAAGTTACATCATTTAACAACATAAGAACAGAATTCACTTATTATTTAATATAATTTACAATATGAAAATTATCACTAAGTTTCTTTCTTACATGAAATAAACTTTAAACTACGAATTATTGCCATATATGTTGCAAATATCAATCAAGTTGTCCACTTCCAAACAATGATTCAAGTTTAAGTTTAAAACAAACAAATAATAATAGACTAGTTTACCTCAGTAAAATTTTTAGATAAAGGGTCATTTATTACATGTTTTACTGCGATTGATAAATTTTAAAGAAAAGTTGCATTAACCGTATCAGATAACGAAAGAGAACTGTAATCTCGTCTTAAAATGGCGAATAAACTATAAAATATTAATGGCGTCTAAAAATACTTTGGGAATTACAAGCTATAAATTTCTGATAACAATTTAGTAGAATTAAATAAATTATACCCACGTGTGTTTACAAGTTCTTCTTCTATTCTTGTAGGAGAATACTATAACACAAATTTTTAAGCCTATGTTGAGTAATTAAGTATAAACAAGAAAATCAGCGTCTTTTATCAAATTGTGTAAATTGTTGAAGAACTCCACAGCAATGATGTGTATCATATGGATTTAAAACCGTCGAATATTATGTTTCATAACGGCTAACCAGTAATAATCGATTTTGGCTTAGCAGTTGAAAGTTAAATTGTTGAATCAAGTTTGAACACGAGTGCATACTCTCCAAAGCACGATGTCTACGCAGGGTAGGTATTTCCGGATAAATTTGATATTTTCTGCCTTGGAAATATTCTTCATGAAATGCTAACAAAGTAAACTATTTTTCCTTCATTTATAAAAGATCCGAAATTTTAGAAGCTTTTACAAACCAAAGTGGGTGCTCTAGCAGCAAATTTAATCTTAGGTATGACTAAATGGGATCAAGAGCAGCGTTATCCGATTAATATCATTCTTGAGCACCCTCTGTTCATAAAATCTGAACTAACCAGTTAAGAGGAGGATGAAAACAATCTGAAAGAGTTCCTGAACAACTACACCTCAAATAAATCAGATTCTGACTCAATGTTCGTTCAACAATTGTCTCAAAATTATTCTTGTAGTGATTTCTAAGACCCCAACTAGGAACTTGTTCTTTTTAACACCAGGGATTCACTTTATGATTTAACTGGAAACTAACAGATGTCATCAATTCAATGCGGAATTCTGTTCATGGAAGACGAAGACTCCCTTGACTTATGAAAAATGTACATTTGCGAAATAGAAAGAATGTAATGTTATGATTACAATGAGTAATGTTGAATGAGGTATGGATTAATAATTATTTAAAGATTATGCAAATTCTCTAAGATGTTAGAAAACATCATATTTTTATAAGATTATCATACGTATGTACAACTTATCAATAAATGGTCAAGATATATAAATTTACCACATCAAATGGGATGTAGTGCATAAAAAATGCTTATGCTTGAACCAGAGACACAAACAGATACATAACAGCCTCGTAAAAAAGGAGCAGCGCCGCCAAGTATCCGTGTTAAGAACACGCCAAACCAGAGCACCGCCCAAGTTTCCGGCGCTCAGTTCACGAAACCAGAACTGGACAAGTGCAAGCAGGTCTTTGAGCAGATCGACAAGGACGGGTCGGGGATGCTGGACCTGACCGAGCTGGAGTCTGCCTTCAGCCAGATGGGGAACAACATGTCCAGATCGCAGATTCTCTCGATGATGAACCTCTGGGACCTCACCGAAAGCGACCAGCTCAACTTCTAGCAGTTCCTGCACATGACCTACATATCCCAGAACTCGGAGGAAAGCAACCAGGCCAAAATGCTATTTCTGCTCGCGGACTCGGACTTCTCTGGCTGCATCGACGTGAAGGAGCTCGAGAAGATCTTCGCCAAGCTGGGAGTAAACATGGAAACGGGGCAGGTCAAGAGCCTCATCTCGCAGGTAAGTAAGGGCAAGGCGGAGCTTTCGTACACCCAGTTCGAAAAAATGTACAAGTAAATGGTGGAATGAGAGGATTGTAACACAGATATCCATAATATTATATATTGGCATGATATGTTATAATAACTCAAGATTTTTGAATGAACGAAGTCTATATGATATGTTATGTTCTATTTATGGAACGTAAATATTATTGCTTTATGTTGAATTTAGTAACAATTCCCACTTTAAAATGGCGGACCCATTATTTGCGTTAAATTATTAGCACATGTCAGATTTGATAATGTCTAATGTGAAGTAAGCTGCAGTGCAGGCGTTTACTGATTTGAAGCAGTAGATCACTTCGCGTCCGTTGTATGTGATGTTTGAGCAGAAGTTGAATTGCAATCCGAAGGTGGATCATTTGTTTCCGAAGAGCATTTTACCTCTTTTTGACGATAATTTGGACCTGGCCTTGAACACTATAGTAAGCGCTTGCTATCCGATCATTTTGGACTCGATTATGAAGAGCGCGTACTTACAGGATGAGAACGAGGACCAGCTCATCATTCAGCATTTATTATCTCAACTAAATATAGTTAAAGAGCTCTAATAGTAATTAAAAGCTGAAACACACAGACACTTACAATTACAGCTTGAGTCCTCGAGTTAACTCTAAAAGTTCCTCAAAATGACGAACGAATAACTTTACGAATTCAGGAGAATCGGAAAAATATACAAACCGGACAGAAAATAAAACCTGAGCTTCGAACAAAAGGAAAACGGAACCGAAAAAGAGGACGAAACCGACAATGACTTCAAAAAAGAACTCCAATTGAAAGACAACGACATAATAATTCTTAAAAAGGAACTGCTGTTAGCTCAAGATGAAATCAAGCAGCTGAAAGAGGAAATAAATAACATAAATCAGTAGAAATAAGATATCAAAACGAATGTAAACGTTGACGCGATCAAATCCGGACTCAGACCACAAGGATCGAAACTGAACCTGAAACTGAGCGACGTATTCGAATCAAAAGCTGCCGGAGACCGCCTGAAATACCTAGAACAATAAATAACCAAAATTTACCAAAACGACGACAACGCGTTGCTAGAAAAAGTATACATTGAAATAAACCCAAACGGACAACTAAAATAAAAACCACCACGAGCAACGTCCAAAATGGGAAATGTAATGAACAACTCGTCACAGGTTGTATTCAATTAATCGGACGCAATGATCCGGAAATAATCGCAAAACTCGTCCAGAAGCAACATATCAAAGGATAACGTGCTAATAAACTACATCTACGATGAAAACGGCAAATAAATCTTACTCGACCAACCACGATTTACTAGAACGCAAATCGACAAAGTAAAATACACAGATTCACATAGTAAACGCGAATTTGTAATGAACGCAGATGGTATGTTTGTATTTTAAGACGAAGATGGAAACTAATGCTACTACACAAAAACTGGACAACTAATTCGCAAAATTATTGATCAAATAGCTCACGTTGATATAAACGGACGAAACTGCATTCCAGAAACTATGAACACAGACTTCAAAAAATATATTACAGGAAATGGCAAATATTACTATTTAGACTACTACGCAAATCCTTATTGTTTTGATGGAGAGAATAAGGTCCCACTTAATGCAGAGTTCAAAGTAGATAAATCCGTTCAACCAATTAAAATAATTGAATATATTGTTGACGAACAAGAAGAACATGATATTGGAACAGCAACAGAGTTTTATTTCAACGGATAGTAACGGTACTTGGTAGATTTAGAAATAGTAGACCGTGAAAATCTGATTTTCGTTGATCCATAAACAAAACAATAATTTAAACGAATAAACAATAATATTGCTCAGTTACATAAAAATAGCTGGGTTTTCTTGTCAAAGGCGGGTGTTTATATTTATCATCTTGATGGTCTGTATGACACACCATCTGTTTTATGTTATCAACATTTTAGTGATAATGTCTTTAAAGACAACTATGGTGTGCTGTGGTACTATGATATTAATTAAAAATGTGTTTATGTTAAAGAGCATAACGGTACTAAAAATATACCAATTAATTTGAAGTAATTAAAAGATATTTAGAAAAATGCATCAAAAGAAATCAAAACAACTAAAAAAGAAACAAAAGATATTGAAATTAAGGATAAGCCAAAAGGTAAATTATACGCTCCAACATTACAGCAAAGTAAAAATGATAAAAATGAAATAATAAGCAATTAATTCCAGCCAAATATTTAAATAAAAGGAAATACTAATTAAAACGAAGAATAAAATAACACCGAATTTAAAGTTAATGAATCATCTTCAAATTTAATAAATAGTAATACTTAAATAAGTGGTTCCACTGCAAGTAGAACAACAGTATAAGACAATAAACCTTAGTAAAGCTAAATATAAAATTTATTCGGACCTATTGCGAATAAATAAAAACCCGATGAATCTAATGAAGTAAATAAAACACAAAATAATTAATAAACATCAGATTATAAATAATCTGGATAATAACATGTTAAATAAAAATTAAACTTCAATAAAATCATTTCAGTTCACTTAAAATCATTAAATGCGGTTGATGCTTATAAATAACAGTATAATGTCGATAATATAACTTAAATTCAAAATTTCAATCTTAATTAATACTAAGTCAATAATTAGCAGGAAAATGATACGCAATTGCCGAATTTATCGCAATCACTTTAGAATCAAATAAATACTATAGAAAACAAAATTATAAGTGACTAAAGTGAATTATAAAATAATACATTACTTAATTAACAAGTTGCTTTATAACAGAAATCTTAAATATAATAGTACTAATCATTAGAAGTTTCTGATTTCACACCATATATCGCAAAAGAATCTACATTAAATTTAGAAGAAAACTTTTTAATCGCATAACCAATCGAAAAATGCAATAAGACTCAAATATATTATTAAGAATTTATATTCATTTAAAACTAGAATATTCATAAGTCTTCTAGACGATCATCAGTTTCAACAAATTAAGAAATGGAACCTCGTCAATATGTGAATACTAATGCATCTTTCCATGGTAATAAAAAGAAGGATATAGAACAGATTAATGAAAATAACAAATTAAATGAAAAATAAAATATTTTAAGAAAAAGTATAATTAATAATGCAGTAACTAATGATAATTAAGATTAGGTCACATTTTACAAAGCATTAGATTAATAACTTGAAAATGAAATTAAATAAGACGTCGATTTGTTGAAATAAATATAAAATATTCCAAAAATATAATAATTGGCAAATAATTCATCAACTAATAATAATATTCCTTATGTACCTATTGATATAAAATAATTCGAGTAAAAATCTTTAGATACTGAATAATCATAAAGATAAACGAGTAAAATTGATGATAGGATTGTTTAATAATTTTCAGATTTTAACGACTTATAAAAAAGTTTCGAATCAATGTCAAAACCAGCTAATAATTCTTTCTAAGCAGAACTATTTAAATCAAATAAATCTGATATAAAATAAGACAAGTAATGGGTTAAAAACGAAATTACTGCATAACAATTAAAAGATTTTTAATAATCATTTAATAAAGAAAACGAAAATCTTAATCTTCCAACACCACACAGACAATATATTGTAAAATCTAGCGTTGATTCAAAATAAAATACACAAAGCAAAAAATTTGAACCAAAAGATGAAATATAAGTTCTTGTTTTGTAATAAGAATCTAAAAATAACATAGAAAATGATTTATAATAGGAAAAAGATAAATAGGAAAATGTTAAACCTAGTGTTTAAGAAACGAATGATATCGCAGCTCCATAGTGGGAAAAGTATCAAAAATCACCTGAAATTAAGAAACAGCCTGAGTTTATAAACGTGGTTAAGAAAATAGAAACACCACTTCAAAAGGAACCAGTAAAACAAACAATAACCCCGATTTAGCCTTTGTCAAATAAGCCTCCAATACAATCCAGCGCCAAGAATTCGCTTCCAGGCTAACTCCCTGATTTAATAGTAAAACAGAATTAATTAACGCCTATCCAGAATGTTCCGTTTAATCCCTTTAGTTACATTGAAAATATTACAAACAGTTCCCTTCCTTAGCTTAAAATCGAGCCGTAAAGCTATAATATCGAGTCAAATAACAAAATCATTCAAAGGCAGGTTATTGTGCACATAGACCCCGAGGAGGAGCGGAAATACAAGATGATAAACAGAAAGTAGTTGAACTAACTGAATAAGCTCAGAGTCCAGCCTTTGCAAACTAATAATCAGACTGGTGACGATTTACCACAGTATTCCCAGTTCAAGCCCAAGCTCAACCTCCAAGCCCTTGTTGAGCAGCGGAAGCAGAAGCAGCGCGAGGAGTACGAGAAATCGCACATGATCTCCTATCCCAAATTCCAGCAGCCCCTTGACAGCCCCAAGGGCGCTAAAAACGCGAAAGACCTCTTCCTAAACCCAAAACTTAACTCCCAGTACAGCCAGGTGTTCAAGAAGAAGGACCTCCCCCGCGCATCCTCAAAATCCTCCATTACCTCCGAATCCGACTCAGAACCAACACAAAAAATAAACCCTTCCTCCTTGAACCCGCACAACACCCCAAAATCCCAGTTCAAACCCGATTTAAGCCCAAAATAACTCGAAATTGAACCGGTGAATTCGGACATAGATGAGCTCAGAGCTCAAGTAATTCACTCTCCCTACGAAATTGAACGGTTCAAACTGAACCAAAAACGAGAACAAGAGAGAGAAAAAACTAGAAACAGCCGAGAAACGAGCCGAGAACAACAAAAAGATGAAAAATATGAAAATAGATAAGAGGCAGAAACGCAAATTGTGAACGAGGTGGAGGATCTGCTCAGATTCTACCTGAATGATGTGCTAATGGTCTCGGTGGGCGTGCAAGTACCAGAAGAAGAAGACACCTACAGAAACAGGCACAGAAGATACAAAGCAATAATGGACTTCAGAAAAGGAATTCGAGGACGCAGATACACCAGCGGATCACACAACCGCATGAAACCATTCATCCTAGATATGAGCTCATGGATCAAAAAATGAAAAAGTGAAGTTATTTTAAAAGTTTCAGTTATAATATAAAAATATAATATATATAATATATATAATATAAAAATATCTGTTACACACCACATAATGAAATAATCAATGTTTACTCTTCCAGAATTAGAGAAAAAACCTCACAGTAACAATTTTTAAACTCCTAAACGATAAAATGACGTTTCTGCTCCTTTACTACATGAAAAACCTATTATAACTGACAAATATGGATGCTTCCCATCAGTATTTAACAATTAACGCAAAATATAAAATGGCGCTTTTAAATAATATAAATCTCAAATTGCAAATGACAATAAAGCATTTTATTAACCCAGTGTATACAATATTAAAGTAGGATAGAAATTAAGTAAATTTAAAGAAGAGATAAGCGGGAAACAAAAATAGTAAGTTGATGTCGATGCTGTATTAACCAATATTACAAGTAATAAATTTATTTATGTTGTAAAACCAAAAGAAAATATTTTACATTTTAATACAAAATAATTTAAATATAACGAAAATTCGCTGGCTCAATAAAATATGCTAACTACAGTCAATCGAGCAACAAATAAAAGTAATTATGCACTTCAAAAATGGAGTATAATAAATGGGAAAAGAGTGGAAGACATAATTGATGATCAAGAAAAAATATGATAAATAAAACAATAATCTATATTAAATAATTATTTTCACTTCACAAATTCCTCTATGACAACAGCAACAGCATACATTATAGACTCAACTCCATTTTCTAGAAATTCAAAATTATAGCCAACATCATTTGAAGCGCAAAAATAATTCATCAACAAGCTTATAGTTGCATCAGTTCAATAAAACGGAGTGTCATCAGCCTCATTGGTATAATTTTGTTAGAACTCCTCCCTTCTTACTCCATAAACCACTAACCGCACATTGTTATTATAACAGTTGGACAACTTAAACATAAGTTCACAAATAAATTATAATGAAAAATTTGTTTCAAGTAAGAGTTTAACACAAGCATTAAATTTTGCTCTTTTAGCTCTCAATTAACGATAAAGAAAAGACTCAAAGCCAATTATAAACTGTATGATTGCTTCACCAATTGAGTTTGATGCAAAATTTGATAAAGAAATTTTGAAGTTTAAGAAAGAACAAATTCAAATTAATTTCTATCTTGTTGGATAATATCCTTAAAACAATTTAGAAAAATTTAAAGCAATTTGTGAAACCATTAAAGGTGAGCTTATAGTTTGTGAGAAAATGTTCCCTGTAGCTGAAAATGAAAAGGAATAAGGTTTTCTAAATGCTGACGATGATGATTTCGAGTTATAAAAGGTATTGGCTCTTAGCTAGCAAGAATATTTTGAAAGTCAAAAGAAAAAGGATGATAAAGGCTAAGACTTTGGAGGTTTCATGTGATATAAATTGCACTTAATTACAATATTATATTAACAAAAATAATATTTTTTTATCTTATCATATAAAACGGGGAAGAAAAGAAAACGCGTATTTTTCCTGATCAAGGAGTTTAAATGAAATAGTATTCACTCCTTACCTGATGATTTGCGAGTAAAATCAAAATCAAAACCGAACTTTCACCTGGATATTTTGTGTGGAGAAACATTGAAATGGGTCATTTCATTTTAACTTACACAAAATATATAATGTGTATCATTGTGAAAATCTATGAATATTTATATTAAGTTTACAATATCTAGAACTCATATAACTCATATTGTGCATGTCTATATGAATCCCTCTAATAAGTAGCAAATATTATCCCAAGATTTATTCAGAAACGCGAAATAATCTTTGAGTCGAAAGTATGTTAACAATTTGGTAATTAACCTCAATAAAGCAATAATAAAGCATATGTTGCTTTGTAAAACGCGAGCGATCTCTTGTATTTAAACATTAAAGTAAATTAAAATCGACACATAACATATTTAAATTAAATATATAATAAACTATAATATGAAGGTAACTCAGTAATAGTTTCTGTCAATGGTGGTAGAACATTCAGCAACGTCACCTTGGTACTGCTTTATGGATGGTTTTGTCCAACCGCCGAATGGTTTGAAGTCAGAGAAGCTCTGGGAGTTGTCATAGTGAGGATACCAAAGTTGGTGTGGTTGAGCACCGTTCCAAGTTTTACCTACAATTGATTCCCATTGAACCCAGTTGGAGTAGACGCCAACTCTCTTAGCACCTAGAATTGATGACATTTCGGCTAACAAATCAGTGATGAACTTTTAGTTCTTTTCGTGTGTTGAGTAGAAAAGATCAATGTTTTCAACATCAAGCCACACCATATTACTATTCATAACACCTGCGTTTTGGAGTTTTTGTATAGTATTTCTGACTTGTGTTTTCGCATCTTGTTTGGTAGTTGGGAATATGTAAAAATCAATATTTTTTATTCCAGCGGCCTTCGCTCTTTGATAGTCTTGGACAGCATTCGTGTTGAATGTTTTACCAATTTGAGCTTCGATAACGGCAAACTTATAACCAGCTTTGTGTAAGCAGGTAAAAGTAGCGTCAGTAACAGCACCTTAGTAGTAGGAAATATCGAACCCTTTAGTTTGCAAAGTAAGTGTCAATAGAAAAGACATTGTGAAGTGACATAATTTTAATATATAACTTAGAAACGCATAAATTTATATGATCGTATTTTATTCCAATAATTCAATGGGACACATAAAATTAAATTGAAGTATGTTTCAAACATATACTTCAATTTAATTTAAACATTAACATTTTTTATTTGTTACGAAATTGTGTATTTGTGAAATAAATTAATATTTTAATGTGACTATTTTGTATCATTGTTTTGTATATCGGCTCACTCTTTTGGTACATCTCAAAAACAGCCACTCAATAATCGATTACTTCAATCACAGGAACATTAAAAAATGAAATTTTCATTTTAATGTGTTCTTCTGTAAAGAAATTGTTTTGTAATGTGATTTGTATATAATTATCGGAATTATTAAAATAACAAAAGTTAGTTTTTCTTATCTAATTAAACTTAAATTAAATATAATATGTTTAAACTCACATACAATCATTATGTACATACGCTATCAAATAGTATAAGTTGGTTGAGCAAATTGAGAAGATATATGTGATATTAAGTAATTTGATCAGATTTTTGTTTAAATATTTGTTCTCCTTCCTCTAATTTAGTTCCTAGTGAATCAATTTTTAAAGTTTCTTCATTTAATTTGTAAAATATATCCTTAATAGCTATTTATTTTTTGAGCAAAAATTTTGGTGATTATTTAAACTTGTTTCATCAGTGACAAGATTCTAAGTTGCGTCCAGCTTTTCTAAATATGACAAATCTTTTAATGGATTTATTTCAATAATTTCATTCATGTCAATAATTAGCGTTTGTAATTGATTGCAGTGTTTTAGGACAGAAATATCATTAATTTTGTTACTAAACAAACTTAGGTGTTGTAATTCTTAAAAGTTCTAAAGAAAATCTATATTAACAAGTTCCAACCTATCTAGTTTCAGTTCGCGCACGTTTGAAAAATACTGTAGAATTTGAAATAGCAGTTATGGTTGGGTTATCATTTAGTTATCATCACCTCCTACTATGTTGAGTCGTCTTATATATTCAAAATGTGTTAAATACAACGGATAATCATCATGATTGTACAAATAGTCAAATATTTGGTCGTAGTTGTCCTATTTTGTGTAGTTTTCAATGAATATTTCTAAATCGTGTAATTTTTTCAGTGATGTGGACTAAAACTGTCTAATCAACGCGATAACCATGTGCATTTAGTACTCACTTACTTTCAGGTACTCTAATTTATCTAATGAACCTATAGAGTCCATATTATCAATATCATTGTTACTGATATCTAAATATTAAAGACGCTTGAGCTTTGATAACGTTCTTATACTTTTAATTCCTGTTTGGCGCAAATTTAATTGTTACATCTGAGCAAAATTATCAATATTTTGCAGAATTGAAAAATGAATTTTATTTAAGCTAATATCTAAATTTTTGAGTTTTGTCAAAGATTTCAAGTTCTCACTGTTAATAGTTTAAGTTTTAAATTATGGGTTTTGCACTTAAGTATTCTTTAGATTAAACAATTGAAGTTAAACAAGCCCACTCAATGGATTATAATTAATTATTTTTTTGTTATCATAAATATCTAGTACTTAGAGATTTTAAAGTTTAGATAATGCATTTATAGATTCAATTAAATTTGAATGCATATCTAACTCACGTAGATTAATTAAACTTAACAAAGAATCTATTGAAGATATTTTATTATTGCTAATATCAAGTTGTTAAAGGTTATTTAATTTTTATAATACAGTTATATTTTCAATTTAATTTCCTGATATATTTAAATATTACAAATCTATTAAAGCTCCAATAGGATCAATAAAGTTAGTTTAATCACAACATTTATTATTACTTACATCTAATTTTTGAAGTTTTACTAATTTTGAAAGTTTTGAAATGTTTTAGAGTTAATTTCCATTTATATATAATTCTTTGAGATTGGTAAATTTACTCAACCGATCAACATTTTTCAAGTTGTTATCACTTACATCTAAACATTAAAGGCTAATTAGATTTCTAACTTTCTAAGCTTTATCATTGAGTTTTTCCTCAACTAAACTTTATGTTAAAAAATTAATACTATCTATGTTACATTATTTCAAATATAATTTAGTGAGGTTAGCGAGTGTGGAAATTATTTACAAATCTTCTCTTTACATTGAAATACCACTTAAATTGAGCGTTGTAATTATTTTATTATTAATAATTATTGAATATAACTATTATTAAATACTTATTTTATTTTGGTGAATGTTCAAATGAATCAACTTAGGAACTTTAATTAACTATAATTATTCTATTAAACAGTTGCTTGCATTAAGTGTTTATAATTCATCAAGTTAAATATTTAAACTCTAAATTTAGTTACCACTTATATCAATTTATATTAATTTAATTAGATTGTTAATAAATATTAAGCTTTTTAAATTATTGTAGCTAATATCTAAAATTTAAAGTTCAAACAAATTGGAGAGATCATCTAGGTTTTTATTAGTTGTACTACGCATATGTAAATAGTTTAATTTTTATTTATTTTTTAAAGACAAAGTTTTAATAGGATTGTCATTTATGTTAAGTTTTTATAAATTTGTAAGATCGTCAAGTGAAATAGTTGTCTCTACATTATTTCTCTCTAGATTAAGATCAATTAATTGTTTTATTTATGACAAAGCTTGTATTTCTTTTAGTTTGTTATGGCTTAAATCTATGCGTTTTAAATTAATAAAATTTTGAATTCCGCCAATATCATCGAGATAATTATTTGCTATTTGCAAGTCAGTTAGTTGATTGCAATGCTAAATCTAAGAAATATCAGATATCATATTTCCATTAAGTGTTAGTTTCGTCATAATTTTCAAATTTTTAAGCCACGAAATGTCAGAAATATTATTATTGCTTAAATCTAGTATTTGCATATTCGGTAAATTTTCTAGGGGCTTTAAATTTGAAATCTTATTGTTACTTAAGTTAAGAGAATATAGGCACTTTAAGAGTGATATTGGACTGATATCACTTATGAAGTTCATTTGTGCATTTAACACTCTAAGCGTATCCGGCAAATCGTTTAAGTTATAAAGCTGTTTTTAGTTTAAGAATAACGATGTTATTTTAGTAACTACAGTTTCTTCCTTCGTTTATTCCGCTTGCCCTTTTATTTACTGGGTCTTAGCCTCAGAACCAGACATGATATATGGGGAGGTGGTGCACTTTAATTCTACAAATACGTATACCTAGTTATATTATTTTCACCACTCCCCTCATATGAAGCTTTAGTCTTACAGGTTTACAATTCCGATTCCGACCACGTCAAGTATTGAAGAATTCGATAGGCTGATGGAGCAGACCTACGTCATTCCCTGCACGCACTACTTCAAGGCCCTTCCGGTTCTCTATGCGAAGCTGACATCAGTCTTTTGCTCGCAGCAGAACGCGAAGACGAACAGGGTCAGAGTGGAGCAGTATTTTTAGAAGGTAAATGAAGAATTAGTGGAGGAAGCGTACATTATTAACAGGGATAACACGCACGGCCTGAACACGCAGTTGTC
This sequence comes from Hexamita inflata, assembly GCA_963988835.1. Lineage (NCBI taxonomy): Eukaryota > Fornicata > Diplomonadida > Hexamitidae > Hexamita > Hexamita inflata. Next base: position 74,126 of record CAXDID010001222.1, read on the forward strand.
CGAGAGTCAGTACATTTACAAGTCGAAAATAAACACGACTAGTTAAACGGGCCTATTCATGAACAACTTTGGCCTGTAAATAGTGGAGCAAACCATTCACAAGGGCCTCATGTTCAAGAACAACAAAGTGAAAATCTTCATCTCGAGGGCGAGCGAAGAAATGAACGAACCAGTCGCCGAATTCTACTCTGCGCACATGTTCCAGGACAAAATGGACGACGAAATAATCGTAGAGGCCGAAATAGAGTGCGAAAACACAGAACAGGACTTTAAGGACGATCTGATCAGGACCCTTAAAGTTGTGGGCTTGAGCGTGAGGCAGTGAGATGATAGATTTGAGTTAATGTGTTATAAAGAACAAGTAATATAAAAATACTAATAGTATAAAAATACTAATAGTATAAAAATGATGTTAAAATATATTGATGCTGTTAAATTATACGGTTTAGAAGCATAAAAATAATATAAACTGAACAGTTTCTATTCAGATGCACACATGCAAAATCTGAAAGTAAGATTTCAGCAAATCATTAAAAGTTGATTTAATCAGGAATCAAACTGGAGATAGCATGAGATTTATGAAATAAAATGTTAAAATATAAGTGTTTCAATGTAATGTATCAAAGAATTTTGCAATGTGTTAAAATATAAAATCACAGTATAGCTACTAACTAGGAAAACGTTGCAAAATCTACGCGCCCGTTTTCACCTAGAGCTTAACACAAATCTTCCAGAATTTCCATTTTAACATCTATGTCCAATCGTTTAAAAGCTATTTTGAGTTAGGTGCTATTTAAAGACAAGGCGTAATCTGTGTCACTCACTAAAAACGCTAGGTGATAGGGTTAATTGCTGTAGTTTTTAAGTATGTGTGATAATTTAATAAATATATCCAGAGTTATTTCTGTTTTTTCATTCATATAAGACAGTAGTTATTTTAAAGAAGGTATATCAATTTTAACTTCTGTAAACTGGCTTGAGCACTAGGTCACTGATATTGTTCCCTATCCAGTAATATCTATAGAATGAAAGCTTCGTCGAACAGATTCTATATCAAGATTATATTTCATTAAAGAAGTGAGCAGAATGACGCTAATTCAAATTAAGTGAATTTAGTAAATGTATTCTATTAATATATTTCCACTTCTTGTTACAAAATGCAAAATTCGCCAACATTGTCTGATTAGTGTTAAAATGTTGATTCATTCATTTCTGATTTGGACGCATGTGCTCTTGATACTAGTAATTTGGTTAAACGGTAAAAATTTATAAAAAGAAACCCGTTGTAATAATATATCACAAGTTCAAATTAATAAACTGAATAAAACGAATTAGAATCAATAGACCTGTAAATAAATTCCATTTAAACACTCGAAGGAACATAAAACGATAACATACTTTCTAACTGTTAGCCAACATCTCCAACTAAAATTCCTACAAGCGCTCCTAAGCGTTATAATAGTTAGCAACCTGTTTCTTTGGTAGTATCAAGTTCTTAATTCTGTCTTTCACCATATTAGTAAGTAACTTCCAACTTAGCCAAAATTTCAACAATTGATAATTAAGCTGCAAGTAGTAGTTAAGCTTAAATTGATTAATTACAACAATAAGAAAGAATAATTAACAAATATGGCAATAAACTTAACATTTAGGTTGTATAAGCAATAATCTCAACAATTATGATTTCTATAATTTTAGGAATCAACACGTATGTAAACTTTTGTTATAATTCTATGTACATACTTGTTGCCTCAGTCGTAATCAACTTAGTTTGTTTAAAATATAGTGATAATATACTCAGAATTGTCATTTAAATTATTTTAGGGTTCGCAGCTAAAATTAACTTCCAATCTCAGCTTTAGACAGCATATAGCGTATTAATACTCCTCAACACAGCTCTCAATTTAATATCTTTAATTTATATGCTTAAATATTAATAGTAAAAGAGAAAAACTTAAAGAACTATTCAACATAAAGAAGACAACACACAAAGTGTTATTAGACCACAAATGATATTATAAGGCGCTACTCCAAATATCGCAAACGAACGATACGATATCGACTTCAGTAGTTAAGACGAAGCTCAAACAATTTGATAAAATTATTCCAATTAACTGAGCACTTTCACAAAATGAATTTTAATTGAGTATAAATTACAAAATGGATGCAAACTACTTCCATACAGTGTATAAATATGTATAAATTTACAATAAAGGGGGAAAACAAAATGACATATTAGTATTAAATATTTATACTTGTTACTTGTGTTTATTTGAATTAAATTATGTACCAAGAAACGCAAAAGCGCGAAACCCAATAATAGCATATAAAAGGAGAATCGAGCATTTACTCGGTTTTCTAGACGAAAGAGCCTTTGGTGACATCAAAGGTTTAGAACACGATACAGAAAGAAGTTAAGTGAGTGGGGGTGTTTATGTATATTTGAATATAATTCTATATCAACTGACATTGTTTTTTGGAGTGATGTAGATATATTCAAAACCTTATACAGTATTACATATTAGTGTATGTTATAGTGTAATGTAATGGAAAAATGATTTAATTTCCAACTTCACTCCAAATCTTTCTTTCCACTATTTTGAACAATAAGAGCAGTACGACCTTGGCCTGTAATATTTCTATTATTTTAAGTTAAACTTGATCAAATGAAAATTTAATTTATCGTGTAAGTGAAGTGGTTAATATTAAAATATAATCCAAACACATACAATTGTATAAAATGAAACATAAAAAAGAAACTCTACCGGTTTGTTAAAAATGTCACTGAATATATAATTCTGTCTGAAAAACTTATAAATATAAACGGTCACTTCTGTTTCTGAACAAAATATTCGGTGGACTGAACTTCTTCAATAAATTTGATAAAAATTTCGTAACTGATTCCTTCCTCGCCCAGATCTGAGATGTGAATGGCGAAATCTGTTGTTTCCCACTCTGTGTTCTTCAAACCTAAAAACTTGAACACCTTGAAGAGCTCTGTCGCGTCAATTGACCCGTCGCAGTTTACGTCCGCGTACAGAAAGAGGATGTCGTTGAGTGGGGCATCGCGGGCATTCTGGCAGATGTAAACAAAGTGAGTAAATTCCTCCAAGTCCATTTACTTATCACCGTTGTCATCGAGCAAAAGCAATATTTATTCAATTTCGCTCTTAGAATAGGAAAGCTCAAGCAACTTAAACGCCCTTGACATTTCTTATACATCCAACTTTCCGCTGCCGTCGGCATCAATTAGCACGAAAGCTTGCTAACACTGTTGCACATTTGGCGGGATGAACTTTTTTGGCCCTTTCACGGCCTCGACTATTTGTACTTCGGACATTGTGGTGCGGAGTGTGGTAATTATTTCTCAATTTTAATAATATATGTAAATAGATTCACTTCACAATTTAAAATATGCAGAATACGTTATCTCCACCGAATTCTCCGGCCCTTACTTCCAGTGTGGCCAGCATGTCTAAGACGAACAACATTTCCGAGCCATTTTGGAGGCGTTTTATGCTTCCGATGATTGCGTTTGCTGCTATAATCGTTTCTACTGTGCTAACGATGCTGATTCACTATCTGGCCAGGTGCGAGCCCGGTTTCACGAAGAAGGGCCTGTACTGTTACGTGGACAACTGCAAGAACAGCTGCTCTGCGCACGGCTCGTGTTAATTCTCCAAGCTCGAGAACGCCTTCTACTGCGCCTGCGATCACCCCTACACCTCCTCTGACTGCTCAAAGTGCAAACCCTCTCATTCTCTTATAACTGGAGAGGAACCGATGAAGTTCAATTAACGCTTCGTGTGCGCTGAGGGGCCCGAATGCCACGGAACGGTAGCCCTTAAACTGGAGAACGGGACGTTCAAATAAAAGTGCACTTGTAAGGAAGGGCAAACGGGTCAACAGTGCGAAACTTGCGTTGAGGGCTTCAAAATGTTCAAAGACAACTGCTACAAGAACACATGCGAGAGTAATTGCTACCAGAACAGAGCGGACTGCATTTTAGTGGAGGACATATTCCAGTGCGTCTGCAAGGAAGGGCACACCGGAAAAAGCTGCCAAAAGTGCGAGAAAGATTACAAAATGAAGGACGGAAAGTGCGCTAAGAAGTGAGTCAAATATATTATGAAAAATAATAAGCAAAATAGTTATTTAACAACATATTATCACCAGAATAATGTTGTTATAGATATTCGGTATTAAAATATAACAATATTGATTGCTATTTCCTTCAATAATATATTTGTATAATATATTTAAGATTCTTCCAGTAATTACAGAGCTGATAAACTTTTTCTAACAACGAATAGCGCTTTTGAAAACACACAGTAAAATTTTTTTCATGTTCAGTTACATATATAAAATATAAAATGATTCACTTAACCTTATGTTCAGTGTTACTTATCACATCAACAACCTTATTAAAGTAACGCATTATTTAAAATTGCGCAATTACTTTGTAATACATTATTTATATAGCTAGTGCCAGAAGAACTACAATTTTGAATTGTGAACGTACTGAAAGGAATAGATTATACTGTAGATTTTCCGAAATCGTATCCTAATATTATTCCAGATTCGTTTCTATTTTATGTCACTTTGATAAAGATAGATTGTACTACAGAATTTTTCAAAGTAATTGAAGTATTGACTACTGCACCAATTATTCCACCACCGGAATAAGATGATGAAATATTGAGTTATTAAATAGAAATGTTATTCATATTGGTTACATTGTCACAATATCCTATTACTCCACCCACTTCAGAAGCAGCTGAAAAATTACTAGGATTAACTAAAATGTTACTTATATCACATATAGAATTAGTGTTACCTATTACTGTTGAAGCATACGAATAAGTTTTTAAACTTATATTTGACATTAATTAAGTTTCAATATTTTTAATTTGCGAATAGTTAGACATCAAGTTGCCTATGATTCCAAATAATCCAATGTTTTTAGCAATAACATTCATTATTATATTACCAGATTGAAAAGATAAATTACCAGATACAATTTAACCTATTAAACCATGTGATATTACTAATTGTTAAACAGTTATTTAGTACTTAATACATACTAACGAAATTTGTATTTTTGTTAGTTTACTTACACCAATTATTAATCCAGAATAATCTATATCAGAAGATATATTAAAATCTATATTAGTATTAGAAATATAATTTGTTATAATGATATTTGAATTGTTTGTAAATGTAATAAGCCCACCAAATTAAAAAGAGTCAATTGGAGATATTCTTGTTATTAATTCTTTTTAATAGTCTCCGTATTATATTGCTACATTATTTATATTTAACGAGCTATTTTAAACTTGCATTAATAGATATGCTGAATAATTACCTACTAAAAATGAAGACACCATAAAATTTACACCATTAACAGTTAATGTACATTAAAGAGATATAAGAGCTATCAAAGCAATTTAGTTTGAAGTACAATACTATCCAAGTATAACATAATTTGTACAGTATGTAAGTGTTAATGAATTTTATATTTAATTTATTAATGTGATATTTCCTATTGATGCATAAGAAAATTAAAATTATATAATTAAATTTTTAATTACTGAATTGGACGAAGAACTTGTTAAAATATTCATATATTCAGTGGTAATCGTACTATAATACAATGAAGTAATATTCATTTGATTTATGGTTAGAGTATTGCAATATGTTAAAATTGTTCCACTAGGAAACTCAGAACTACCTATTTATATTTATATATTTGTAAAAATAGATTAATTTTAAAATAGAGGTTAAATTGAAGGTTAATTTTTATAAACATTAGATGTAATGTTAATAAAGGCATTCTAAATTATTTGTTCAACACTAAATATATACCCATTCCATTCTGTTGCATTTGAAATAGTATTTGTAACTTGAAGAACATTGAAATTGACAACTATTGTTAATTAACTGCACATATAACTGCTTGACAAATCATATATTGACATGTTTGAAAAACATGAATTATTTACAACTAATTGTCCACTTTTGCATTGGCAAGATCCATTTACCATAATCTGACCTGTAATCACTCCACAACTACAAGTATTTTATATAATTATTGAGTTAGCGGGACATGTACAAACATTGCCCACTAGTGAAGAATAAGTAGGACACACACATGAAGATCCAGAAATATATGCGTTAACATTATTACAAACACATACACCAGACTATAAACTGGCTCCAGTTGGGCAACTGCACGTATTTGAAGTATTAAAGGCATTTACACCACACGTGCAAATATTATTTTAAACAAAAGCATTTGTAGTAGAACATACACATACTCCGTTTTACATAATCTACCCTTAATTTATATTGCATGTACATACACCTCCTTCTAATTAGGAATTTGCTGGACAACTACAAATATTAGAAATATTTAATCCATAGGTTCCACAAGTACATGCTGAATTTAATACAAATGCATTCGTAGTAGAGCAAACACAAACACCAGATTACATTATTTAATATAAGATGGTATTGCAAGTACAAATATTATTGACAATTATTGAGTTAGCGGGACATGTACAAACATTGCCCACTAGTGAAGAATAAGTAGGACACACACATGAAGATCCAGAAATATATGCGTTAACATTATTACAAACACATACACCAGACTATAAACTGGCTCCAGTTGGGCAACTGCACGTATTTGAAGTATTAAAGGCATTTACACCACACGTGCAAATATTATTTTAAACAAAAGCATTTGTAGTAGAACATACACATACTCCGTTTTACATAATCTACCCTTAATTTATATTGCATGTACATACACCTCCTTCTAATTAGGAATTTGCTGGACAACTACAAATATTAGAAATATTTAATCCATAGGTTCCACAAGTACATGCTGAATTTAATACAAATGCATTCGTAGTAGAGCAAACACAAACACCAGATTACATTATTTAATATAAGATGGTATTGCAAGTACAAATATTATTGACAATATTAGAGTTAGCGGGACATGTACAAACATTGCCCACTAGTGAAGAATAAGTAGGACACACACATGAAGATCCAGAAATATATGCGTTAACATTATTACAAACACATACACCAGACTATAAACTGGCTCCAGTTGGGCAACTGCACGTATTTGAAGTATTAAAGGCATTTACACCACACGTGCAAATATTATTTTAAACAAAAGCATTTGTAGTAGAACATACACATACTCCGTTTTACATAATCTACCCTTAATTTATATTGCATGTACAAATATTTCCAATTACTGTTGAATTAATTGGACATACACATTTATTTCCTTAAACAAATTAGAATTAAATATTACATTAGCACTAGTTATTGATAACTTCTTAACCAATAATATAGCAATGTACTAAAGTGCAAATTTAATTTATCATTTAAAACCCGCATTATTTTGTACACTAAAGATTCAATTATAATATATCTAAACTATTTTGCGATGCTTTAATTTTATTTTCTAATTACGAAGCTGTGTTTTTAACATTGGATATTATATTTAGAATACTTATATTAATATTAGAAATATTGTTGTAAAGTCTTTATCCTAATTAGTCAAAAGTGTGATTAAGGTTTTTATCAGACTGCGAATAATTAGATACGATATATCCTTACAAAGATATTTATGTGTTATTAATTAAATTTGTAACAACACTTATATTACTAATAATTTTTTGTTCCAAAATACTTGTATTTTATAACAATCTATTATCTGTAATTGTTAAATTGCCTTTAATATAATTTTCCAAGTTTGATGAATTACTGAATAATTTATTTGTTAATTCTGTTGAGTTACTAATAATTCTATTTTCCAATGCAGAAGTATTAGATATTATGTTTGATTAAGTTAATGAATAATTGTTTCTAATATATTACTCCAAAGTAGACGAATTAGTTTTTATATTGTTAATAACTAAAGTAATATTATCGAATATTCTAGAATCTAAAGTACTGGTATTCGTGTTCAAATCATGTTAAACATTTGAAAAATTAGACAATATATAATTTTCTAGCATAGTTGAATTAGTCATTATGTTTAATAGCAAAATACTATTGTTATTAAGCATGTTTATATCCATTTCAGCAATTTTGTTTGTAATGTAACTAAATTATTATTTATTCATATTTTAATTCTCAATAACAGCTAAAGATATATTTTATATTGTGTTAACAATGTTCATACATGTCGTTCCTTCGAGCAAATATCCATAAGTGCACTAACATTAGTTTTCAATATATTCAAATGGATACATACAAAAGAGTGTGTGATTGACCAAAACGGCATATTGTAGTTCATCAACACACAATCCATACGCAATTTTTTGGTCTCCACAAATATCGCAATTGCTAGTTTCTGTTCCAGTTGTAGTAATATTAGTCGCAATTATACCATATCTACTGATGTTATTAACGCATGTAGTAAACAAATCTATAAATATTTAAATATTATTCTGTATTTATGTTGCAATATATCCATTATTTTCACTATATATTAAATTACTACCTATAAGCTAACAATCTTGTATTGATAAGTTTAAAGCAACTTTTACGGTGTTTACTATTCCAGATGAAATAGAACTGTTCAATCTAAATTATATAAAAGTTTATTGCACTAAAACATATTATTTAGGTTCTATAACAATTGCGGATAACTATTATCCAGAAGCTACAAAAATTAGTTTTGATTAAAATACTTAAATATTACAATTTTAGCATATTAAAGCTCCACTAAGAACTTCAAATTTTATAGTTATATTAATAATTGAACTCTTAACAGTTTAATTATAATTATTAAAACCAAACAGAGCAAATACGTTTATGTCTGTATTATGTACTTATAATGCAATTTATGCTTATTAAGTTATATTGTTGTACAGAAATAAATGAATATGGCTCGATTTTTAGCTTAAATACAGGTTGTTGTTCAAATTTATATTATTAATTTATTGAGATTTCTTACAATATGTATATTATTTATTGTTAACTTACACACTATTCAAACAAGACAATTGCATTATAAGTAAGGTAACTTCAACCAAAAATTCATATGAGGAGCTAGGCAGCTTGTCATATTGACGCAATAATTGCTATCTGAACCGGTTCCGTGAGGGGCCATGATAATTAGGATCGTGTATCGAAAAATTGATAGATTAAAAGTATAAGCAAACATTTGAAGAAGCAAATTGAAGAGAAAAATTGAATCGCTAGAGTTGATTAGTAAAGTAAAGGAAAATATTCGGTCATCGAATGATGGTAAATTGTAGCATGTGTGTAGAGGCACATGTTATGAGCTAAGATAGCTCTCAGTTACGCGTGTGGAAATGAGGATTTCGGATGTGAGTGAGGACTAATGTTTACATACAATGACAATGTTTAGTTATATTTATATCTAGTATTAATTACTATTACTAAAATAAATATAATATTAATATTTTGAAATTTTCAGGAATTCTTGAAATATAGCAGAGAGAAGAAATTATTAATTTGTCCTATCTATATAAACGTTAAAGATGTTTTATACCTGTGGATGATCTGAGCTACTATATAATACATCCTCTGTTTTTCGTATCTGGGTTGGCTGGATATGGAGTGAAATTAAAAAATGAATTATATAGAACCTCTCACTAGTTCATAAACTATATTTGTTTGCCTCTACATTTTATTTTAATATTTTGAAATACCTCTGTGGGCGTTTAAAGATTAAGTAGTTATTCGAACTCATACACAGAATTAGTTGACGATCAATGTCAATAACTAACCATATTTATGTTATCATTTCAGTTTTATAAAGTTAGAATATATCGCTTCTATATTGTGGTAGCTTCGCAAATATGAGAAAATGTTTATACAGTGGTTGACGAAAGTCTAACTCATACACTGAACCTAAATCTGCAGTTAAAAGATTACGATGATGTGCTACCAATTAATGAAGATACGTGTTTAGAACTCAAACAACGCAAATATAAACGAAAGTTAAGTGAATGGGATATATATTATATATTTCTGTCATTACTTAATTTCAGTCTTTTGCTATTTTAGCAATTTCGTGTCATATAATTGTTGTTCTGTAGTGTAATGATCACAGATAAAATTAACTATTGAAGTTATCTAACATCAGTATTGTGGTGGTGGGTGACCTGAATGTACTCCAATTATGTGTTTCTTTTACTAAAGCAGATTAGATAATTTTTTGATTATTTAGAATGACAAAGAAATATACTTTGCTATATTAATGAACGCACAAACCTGTATTGTGCATAAAATATGAAGTAAATATATCTACTAACTGTTTAAAAGCAACACGTGACACGAATAACTATTGTATACTCTAATGTATACTTTATCGTTACATTTTTACTCAACATTTACGGAAGTTACATAAATACTAATTTTTCATCATTGATTCTAATTTGTAGTAAATTTTCATGGGTAGTGTGATTAGTATATATGATAGTATATAATAGTTTGACTCTAAAAATAGAAGTTATTTTTAATTTTACGAAGTCTTGCGCTTCGCCTTAAATCGTAATAATATTTAACTAACCGTAATATGTTTTACTGTATAAAATATTTATTATATTTCTTACAGCACACGAGCTGACTTCACCAATTTATATGTATATTATATCATCTGGTTATCAATTACTAAATATATCAATTATGTTCTCTCGAGTAAGAAATAATTAGTTTCACATTTTTTAAGTTCGTATTAATCTTTAAAAGCCCATCGGGCGTTTTCGGACGTTTTGATTTTCTATAATCTACTCTTAATTTTAATTATATTAATACAAATGTTCTAAATGATGGAATTATTTAATATTTCCCATTCCTCTTCAATAGAAGTTGAGATATAAAATGCCTATTTTACACTATGAAAAATTATATAATTGATTTAAAGCTCCATAAATTTTACAATCAATTATTAACATCAAACTATTATTTAATTTGTTTTAATCCCATTTCAACTCTAATACAACACCATAAATTTAGTTTTGGTACAATATTTTTCGGAAGCATCCGAGGCGCTTCAATCACTGATCTAATCATGCTCAAACTCAATGAAGAAGCCGGTCAAACAAAACAACCAATCGTTTAGATCACAAAAACAAACCGAACACAACAAGCAAAACAACAAGAGCAACACGGAAAAAAGTAAACCAAAAGGCTCCCAACAAAACCAAAACAAGAAGAACTAAATTAAAGAACTCATCAAATCATTTAACAAAATTCTTAGTGGTAACCAAAAACAAAAAGGAAACTCATTCACTGGATAACAGAATCAAAACAGCTCTGCCAAATAACGAGCAACAACTGATCAAAATCCGTACATCTACATCAAATAATGTGAGATGAACAACTGCTTCGATCGCAAACAACAAAACAAAAACAACGATGATTACAAGAAAAACTGGAAGAAACACTCTTGGAACCAAGCAGACGTAGTTTAAAAGCTAACGAAAGTTTTACAAAAACCCTGAAACAACAAGGCAACTATTTCGATCAAAACAACAACAAATTCAACAACAACTAAGGGAAACTATTCAACTCCCTAAACGAATATAGATATAATGATGTGAAGACTAAGCTGAGTGAGGACTAATGTTTACATACAATGACAATGTTTAGTTATATTTATATCTAGTATTAATTACTATTACTAAAATAAATATAATATTAATATTTTGAAATTTTCAGGAATTCTTGAAATATAGCAGAGAGAAGAAATTATTAATTTGTCCTATCTATATAAACGTTAAAGATGTTTTATACCTGTGGATGATCTGAGCTACTATATAATACATCCTCTGTTTTTCGTATCTGGGTTGGCTGGATATGGAGTGAAATTAAAAAATGAATTATATAGAACCTCTCACTAGTTCATAAACTATATTTGTTTGCCTCTACATTTTATTTTAATATTTTGAAATACCTCTGTGGGCGTTTAAAGATTAAGTAGTTATTCGAACTCATACACAGAATTAGTTGACGATCAATGTCAATAACTAACCATATTTATGTTATCATTTCAGTTTTATAAAGTTAGAATATATCGCTTCTATATTGTGGTAGCTTCGCAAATATGAGAAAATGTTTATACAGTGGTTGACGAAAGTCTAACTCATACACTGAACCTAAATCTGCAGTTAAAAAATTACGATGATGTGCTACCAATTAATGAAGATACGTGTTTAGAACTCAAACAACGCAAATATAAACGAAAGTTAAGTGAATGGGATATATATTATATATTTCTGTCATTACTTAATTTCAGTCTTTTGCTATTTTAGCAATTTCGTGTCATATAATTGTTGTTCTGTAGTGTAATGATCACAGATAAAATTAACTATTGAAGTTATCTAACATCAGTATTGTGGTGGTGGGTGACCTGAATGTACTCCAATTATGTGTTTCTTTTACTAAAGCAGATTAGATAATTTTTTGATTATTTAGAATGACAAAGAAATATACTTTGCTATATTAATGAACGCACAAACCTGTATTGTGCATAAAATATGAAGTAAATATATCTACTAACTGTTTAAAAGCAACACGTGACACGAATAACTATTGTATACTCTAATGTATACTTTATCGTTACATTTTTACTCAACATTTACGGAAGTTACATAAATACTAATTTTTCATCATTGATTCTAATTTGTAGTAAATTTTCATGGGTAGTGTGATTAGTATATATGATAGTATATAATAGTTTGACTCTAAAAATAGAAGTTATTTTTAATTTTACGAAGTCTTGCGCTTCTCTTAAAATATTTAACTTACTGACTTCGTCAAAATATTGTTATTTTAAAATTATATCAATTGGAATTTTAACTTAACGTTTAGTTTATATTAATTAATATTATATTAATTATTAATCTTTAATTTTTATATTAAAGTTCCTGTACAGAAGACCGAACTAGTATAAACGAAAGTTAAGTGAGTGGGATATATTTTTATATTAATCATTAAAAACTACTAATGGGATGCGATAGTTCTCATTTACAAGTGTGGATATGGGGAATTCGGAAGCTAATGGAGGACTATTTTATGAATTAATACACTTTGTTTAAAACTCGTTCTTCTTATCCAGCTCATAATAATCCATTTGAAATACAAATGATAATATATTTACAACACTTTACTTAATTTCGACTATTTTATCTATATCAAAAATGTTGTCATCTATAATTATATTTAAAACATTAAAATATAAGTAATATATTAATGAAAAAACGATTGTGCTAAATGATTAATAATATAACTATTATAAGAAAACATATTAGTTAAATAATATAAATTTGAACAACAACCTGTATTTAAGCTAAAAATCGAGCCATATTCATTTATTTCTGTACAACAATATAACTTAATAAGCATAAATTGCATTATAAGTACATAATACAGACATAAACGTATTTGCTCTGTTTGGTTTTAATAATTATAATTAAACTGTTAAGAGTTCAATTATTAATATAACTATAAAATTTGAAGTTCTTAGTGGAGCTTTAATATGCTAAAATTGTAATATTTAAGTATTTTAATCAAAACTAATTTTTGTAGCTTCTGGATAATAGTTATCCGCAATTGTTATAGAACCTAAATAATATGTTTTAGTGCAATAAACTTTTATATAATTTAGATTGAACAGTTCTATTTCATCTGGAATAGTAAACACCGTAAAAGTTGCTTTAAACTTATCAATACAAGATTGTTAGCTTATAGGTAGTAATTTAATATATAGTGAAAATAATGGATATATTGCAACATAAATACAGAATAATATTTAAATATTTATAGATTTGTTTACTACATGCGTTAATAACATCAGTAGATATGGTATAATTGCGACTAATATTACTACAACTGGAACAGAAACTAGCAATTGCGATATTTGTGGAGACCAAAAAATTGCGTATGGATTGTGTGTTGATGAACTACAATATGCCGTTTTGGTCAATCACACACTCTTTTGTATGTATCCATTTGAATATATTGAAAACTAATGTTAGTGCACTTATGGATATTTGCTCGAAGGAACGACATGTATGAACATTGTTAACACAATATAAAATATATCTTTAGCTGTTATTGAGAATTAAAATATGAATAAATAATAATTTAGTTACATTACAAACAAAATTGCTGAAATGGATATAAACATGCTTAATAACAATAGTATTTTGCTATTAAACATAATGACTAATTCAACTATGCTAGAAAATTATATATTGTCTAATTTTTCAAATGTTTAACATGATTTGAACACGAATACCAGTACTTTAGATTCTAGAATATTCGATAATATTACTTTAGTTATTAACAATATAAAAACTAATTCGTCTACTTTGGAGTAATATATTAGAAACAATTATTCATTAACTTAATCAAACATAATATCTAATACTTCTGCATTGGAAAATAGAATTATTAGTAACTCAACAGAATTAACAAATAAATTATTCAGTAATTCATCAAACTTGGAAAATTATATTAAAGGCAATTTAACAATTACAGATAATAGATTGTTATAAAATACAAGTATTTTGGAACAAAAAATTATTAGTAATATAAGTGTTGTTACAAATTTAATTAATAACACATAAATATCTTTGTAAGGATATATCGTATCTAATTATTCGCAGTCTGATAAAAACCTTAATCATAATACTACAATTTTAGATCAATAAATATACAATAATATTACTGTATTAAATTAACTGTTGCAAAACAATATACAATAGTTGAATGGAACAATTCAACAAATGGATCAAAAGATAACATAGCAATAATGTATAATAGAACAATTACAAAATGAAATTAACTGCAACAGCCATGGGATAATTAGTGGACATTGTTTACTAATGTCATGTTGAGTGAAACCATGTTATATTAATACGAAAAACAGAGC